>KN767548.1:0-38021 GCA_000816745.1 Ancylostoma duodenale | reverse complement strand
GATAACCACCTCGAGAGCATAGGTGTGTGCCGTGGAGGCCGTAGGGTGGGATTCACTCGTCATACTTTCAGTTGGGATATGATCTTTGGACATGTCTCATTGAGGTCCCATGGGGATTACGCAGCATGATGGTCCGTTTTTGAGAAGGGCAGTACAATCAAATACACAGGATGAACGAACGAAGAACGCGTCATCAATAGCTGTTGTGACATTTTCTGAAACCAGTTGCGCAACTGATCAAACTTTCTAAACTTTCTTTCCTTACTCTCGAGATTAACATAGAGTGCGGGTGCACGACAGATGTGCTGGGGCCCCGTAGTTCAGAAAAACATGAGAATAGATGTCCACCGATCGAGAAAGGGTCGGCCATGGCCCAATAGTTGGGAAAACGCCAGGATACAGATCCAACTATGGATCGGGTCCGCAGGGGCCCAATAGCGGGAAAAAGGCAGGATACGGATTCATCGATGGAGAAAGGGTCCTCTCTGGCCCAATAGTGGGGAAAACGCCAGGATACGGGTCCATCGATAGGGATTAGGTCCGCAGGGGCCCATTAGTGGGGAAATGCCCGGGAACGAGGCCACGGATGGAGAATGGGTCTGCCCTGGCCGAGTAGTGGGGAAAGCGCCAGGATACGGATCCATCAGTGGTGAAAGGATCCGCAGGGGGGGGGGGCATCAGTGGGGAAAGCACCAGGATACGGATCTATCAGTGGTGAAAGGGTCCGCAGGGGGCCCATGAGCCAACGCCAAGATGCACGTCTACCGGTGGAGTGGGGGCGCGCTATGCACTCATTCGTGTCTCAGTCGACCACTTCTTCCTCCTCCCTGTATAGTGAAGTAGAAGCTCATCAGTTGGACTATCTCAGTAAGGTGAAGCTTGAATCATTTCAGGTGATTATTCGCACGGCATTGGTTACACTGTATTGTTCACAAGTACTAAAGCCATATGAAAGATACTCCTGTGCAGAGTTGGGAGTGGCTGTTCATAAGGAGTCCATAGGCATGTAAGAAATGTGACGAAAAAGAGTAGGTAGTATCATTGCATCCGAAATTAGCTTTACATGTAGATGCGTGATTAAGGATTTGCAAGCAAGGTTGGGATCGCGAGAAGACTCGAAGTCTGACGTTAGCAGGGCGGCCAGACCCGCAGAATATAAACAATTTATACGGAGGATTTTGTGCTCGAGCTCAGCTAATGGTTAGTCTCGCTTACTCGCTTATTTGCTGATTTTCCAAGCATTTCGCGTGTGTGAAGCTTTTGCACATACCTAAAGTGGCTGCCGCACCCCACTTTCTAGCGTCCCGAAGGGGCGCTAGTCCTCATATAAATCCTGGTAGTGCAGCAAAATCTTTTAGAGCGCAGGCGTGGGGGGGGGGGCAGCACGTGATCACACGCTTTGATCATGAGGCTCAATTATAGACAGTGCTCGCAAGGATGCGAAGCTGGCGAGAAATTCGGCCGACACAAGTGCCTAGATGTAGAGGAAGTCGTGGTGGGACCCGTCGTCGTTTGATTTCGTTGGTTACATGAGGATGGATACAGTCGCCAATGATGAAAACAAGAGACTTAGTGCTTTCAGGATTTCGCGATGGCCCCAGCGCCCTCCGCTGGAAGTTCCGCAGCCTACGGATGAAATGGTGCTTACGAGGTTTCCACGCTGCATAATATACGGAGCAGGATTAACCACCATCCTACGTTCCTAAGTGAAGACTCAGATATGTGCAGCAATCAAACATGTTGCCATTCTAGCGATGTGGATAACTTCGCGAGCGATTCCATGGTGTCGAGGTCGCAGAGTGGCGATGATGCTAAGCCAGCCCTCCCACATCGAACACATTAAAGGCGCGGACCCTGCCCAGGTTCAGACTCAATGCTGCAGCCACGGAATCCCTTCATCCTCTTGGGATGGACGGCACTTACATCGTACGTAAGATAAACGCATTATCACACCCTATTATGATGTTGTTGGTAGCTAGCTGGGGGATTAATCAAATTTCCTCAATATTTCCTAACTCCCTTCCATTGCCCTCGATATTTACAAAGGATACGAATGCACCGATGAAGGGCAGGGGTGCCGGAGACTGATAATGTTGAAAACGCCAATACATATACTTGTCCCCCATGGAGGGGGTTGCGCCAGTACTGCGGAAAACGCTGATATACGGGTCTATCAATGAAGGAGGGGTGTTCTCACGCCCACTGTTGTGGGGAACGCCATGATAATGGTCCGCTGATGAAGAATCGGTCTTCTGTGACCCAATGGGGGAAACGGTGGATACGATGGAGGAGTGGGTAAAAGTAGGGGAAACGCAAGGATACGATAAAGAAGGGCTGCGCCGGGGCTCAACAGTCGGGAAAACACTACGACACAAGTCTTAGCATGAAGGGTGCGTCGGCGCCTAGTATTGTGGAAACCTCTGCATACGGGACCTTCGATGCGGAAGGCATGCCCCGGCGTTCAATATAGCGTTGGAAAGACAAGGACACTGGTTTGCCGCACTAATGCAGGTGCGCTGGAACTTAATGGTGTGGAAAACGCCCCGTGGTCTACATAGATGCGGGCACATCTATGTAGACCACGGATACGCCAGCACGCACTGGTGGGGAAAGCGCCAGGATACGAATTCGGCGACTGAGAGGGGCGAGTCTGTACCCAACTGCGGGAAAATCACATGACGGCTACGTATAGCCGAGCAGGTAGATTGGTAGAAGACACGCAACTCATAAGACGGATTTCGTATTTAAGCGCAGTTGATGATTACTCTCGCTTCTTCTTATTTTCCTGAGGATTTCGAAAGTTTGAAGGTTTAGCACGTACCTCAAGTAGCTGCCCCACCCAACTTTCTTGCGTCTCGTAGGGGCGCTAGTTTAGAAGAAATCCGGCGGTGAAGTCAACAAATAATTTTTGAAGGCAGATTTTTTTTAGTAAAAGGAAACATTTGCGTCCATTCATACTTTATTGCAAGAGAAGGTATTTTACCGATATCCCTACTCCAGCATGCACGTCCCTAGAGCCAATGCCTTCATCAAGGATATGGCGGAATGCTTTCGTAGCGTCAAAGTCGGATTGCTAACACAAAATCCTGACAACGAGGGAACATCTTACGTACTGACAAATCTGCTAATGATGTCACTACTTGCTCTGTAATATTCATTCAAGAAAGCCTACTGCACACAAAAGTGCATTGGGAGCTCATAGTGTTCCTGTTCTCCATGGATTTCCGTTCATATTTTGTGTACATATATTGGAACGCTGAAGAGATAAGTCTACCGACCCGTTATAAGGAAAACTATAAACTACAAAAAAACTATAGAGAAATTCACTGCCTCCCAACCTTCCCCTATGTGGTAGCGATCGCGAATTTAGACGTGGTTCTTGGAGGCGTCTTTTCTAAATGAGAAAAGCGGATCATTTCCGTGAGAAAAAACCATGTATGAAGCGATAATTCCCACCGAGAAAAGAAGTTGCGAAAAAAACCGCATTAATTATGCACCAATCCAATATTTACCGTTACGAGTGCGAGATAATTCGTGTAAATCGTCGCACTGACGGATAAAGAGCTACATCACTGGATGAGCACCTATGATTCCCGATAAAACCCTAAATCTCCGAGTGAGACCGCCACAGAGCGAAGGAACCACTGTAGGAGTGCTTGAGCCGCAAATCTGCTTGAGAAATAGTTCATCTCATAAAGTTGAGCGTTACTTAACAGAAGTGTTATTTAACAGTTTGATAATTGCAGTATTCTTCCGTCTCGAAGCCTCATGTCTTATTTCGATATACGTTTTCTTTCTTCACAGTGTTGAGACTCCCGGATTGGAGCACTTTTTATTCGACTAGCTTTCGGCGTATTACGCCTTTCTCAAGGCTACAATATACAATACATTACACAGGAGGACTACCATCAGACACGGAACAAGAGCGCCTCACCAAACAGCCGTTGAGAAGCAACTGAGACGGCTACAGATGGAACAATGAGCTTTTATGCGATCAATCTCAGCGCCTCAAGTTGTTCATCTTTGCTGTTGATTTGCGGTGATCGTCTCCTTATCTCCACCGCTTCCATTATCTTTCGTTCCAAAGGATCTTCCAGAAACCGGTGAAGAACGGTGACATCGAATTCTGGCGCGCGCTCCCGGGTGTGAATGAGCGTGCGATGTCTGGAGAAACTGCTTGAGGGGTACGAACTAGGATTTTGCAAAGCCCTGCGGTGTTCATCGAGACGTTTATGCAAAGGTCGCAAGGTCTCGCCAACGTATTCCTGTCCGCACCATCGGCAAGTGACCATATATACAGTTCCTCTCAATTCGCAGATTTTCGTATCCACACAGTATCTGCAGTTTGGTGTTTCACATTTGTCCTCGTACTGTCGTGACGATGTCAGAAGATCCTTGAGATTCGGTGGTGGTTTGAATATTGGCCGAATGGGAAGAGAGGATCTTCTGACAATCCTATTCGTTTCCCTCGATGTTCGGTCATCCACATCATTCAGTTTGATAATTGTCGAAATTAGAGTATAGATCATACCAAATCTTGGGCGTTTACCCTTCTAACAAGAGTAAGGGGCACAGCTGTTTCATAGGTCCGAGTTGCAACATTGAGATCACACATGGCGAGCGTGTTAACGTACCTTATTTCACCCTTTACCTACCCCTCATCAACATGTTGACGCATACGTGATGTTGTCCATACCCAGCTGGTAACCATGGCCTTCCACTTA
Organism: Ancylostoma duodenale; assembly: GCA_000816745.1. NCBI lineage: Eukaryota > Metazoa > Nematoda > Chromadorea > Rhabditida > Ancylostomatidae > Ancylostoma > Ancylostoma duodenale. The sequence goes on along the minus strand of KN767548.1, from coordinate 33,297 downwards.
CCCAGGTCATGTTTGTGAGCGATACTGCAAGGAGGCATGACCTAAACTATGACTGAACTAGGATAAAACTCGAAGTGACCACATCCATGCAGTTATCAGCGACTTCATGATGACGTAATAATCTCATTTTCCTTCTTTATTTGTTCTTTTGTAGCACAAAAAGCTCATTTTCGTAGCCAAAGATATACGAACATAAACATGAAGCATTTTATTGATACTCGTATTTATTGGCAAAATGGGCGGTCCCACTACCTTGTTATTGGCCATTATCTGCACAGTGCCACTCTAAACCCCACCCAATCCATGAGTTCCAGCACACTTTCCTCTTCAGTTACGTAAAATTCATTGCAGTGATGAGGTGTGCAGCCTCAGCGTTACACAGAGAAAGAGAGGCGTGGCCGAGCCCTACAATTGGTCAATCGATCCCATTGGCCAGTCTCACAGCTTGTACGCACTACCCTCCCCAAGGAACGTTCCGCAACCCATACAGAAGGTTCACCGTCTCGTTACGATGTTCCATCGTCCGTATTCCGAGTGCGGTTTATTCCAAGTTTTTTTTTTCCCCATAGCTACGTATGAAAACTCTTCGCGACACCACGCTTCACTTCACATTCATGCTCGGCAATAAAACTGCCCAGTGTCAAAGCGCGTATAAAACAAAAACCAGTCCGAAAAAGCGCTCTATAGCAGCTTCTAACCATAGAGCACCCATTTTCACTGTATCATGCTCAAGACAAGAAAAACATTTATATTCAAATGAACATGAAACATTTTGTGGATTAGTTAATAGAGACACAGACAAAAACATCAATTAGATGGGGTTGTGAACGCCACCCCATGAGTATCAGAATCCCATGCATAGATTTTATCCACTAACAACGATGAAATCGGTCGTGTTTAACACACATCCTCATAAACCTACTCATACAGACGACCTCCGGGAATAACACGATAATAACAAGACCGGAGAAATCGTCAACAACATTGCGGAGACAACAAAACAACCACAGAGTGACGAAGATTCAAAGACGACGGCGCGGTGGTGAGAACACTGCTCCACGACGAGCACTTTCAGGCGTCATTCTCTTCGCCATCTGATCCTCCTTCATCGTCCACCTGAAATTTGACATTGATATCCTAGGTCAATGAGTAGTGCAACCTTTTTAGTTCTCTCCCGAGAATTTGAACTTGTGTATGCGCTTCTGATTCAGTACAGCACACGATAAGGGTGTTAAGGTGAAATCTGCTCTAATTCGAGTGCGAAGTAATCAGGTCAAAGATTTAGCCTGGAGATTTCGCTTATGAATGGCTCTAGTAAATGTGACATTTTACATGGTTTCTATAGATGTGTGTCAACGGCAACATACTCTGATTAACCAAAACCGCATCGGACTAACTTAACGCTTAAGGAAATCCAAAAAAAACTACCAAACAACAAATTTGACTATTTCCTCCAGCACACAATTTTCCTGGTACCACCAGTTCTTCAACTCATGCCTATCCCTAAAGCTTGCACTTAAAATCCAAGCTGCCGGCACCTGATTTCAGCAGAAACATTCCGTCCTTCAGTGTTATTCATCTAATAGTAACTAACTATGGAATGAAATTGAGCCGTATCCCAAAACAATTAAAAAAAAACAGAGAACCCCAATTAGAAGGAAGGAAATAAAAGTATGAGCTTGCTCCAAACAAATGTGAAACTCATTACAGCCTAAATAGCATCTCTTCCTTAGGAAATTTTCCCCCAAATATGAAACAGTTGTCACAGAAAACTTGTAAATTTCAAAGTAGCTGCAATTTTATGACAAAACCCTTTCAAATTATCCGGGAAATCTCCATTCTTCAAATAAAGATGTGAAATGCCCCTGAATTTCATCCCCATAACAAATTGAAAGATGCAAAGTAGCACTACCTCTTCGAGACCTTCTTCATCATCAATCAGCTCCTCAAAATCATCTCCCGTTTCTTCCATCTCAGGCAAGAGGTAATACTGCAGCGGGTTCGGCCACATATCATCTTTTATCACCTAAATTGGTGCTACTCAATTGCAGTAATCATAAAAATCAATTGAGGATCACCTACCTCAGCAATATCGTCATGTGCTGGGTCAACATTTTCAGAAAGCCATTCAAAGAATGAAAGTGGTGATGAAGAATCGCCCTTCTAAAAGTCAACTTGGTGAAAAGCGTGACAAAATTAAGTAAACAAAAGACAGAAAGGGAGAAAAATAGAGAAGATATTAGCTTTTTCTTTACCTTTCCCAAATTCTTGCCTTCTTTCCATCGAATTGTAGTACCAGTAGTTGAAGGGGTGTCGCCGAGATTATACTCCTTTTCAATTTTTTCATTTTCAAAGAACTCATTGGGGGTAAAGAAGAAGCGCAAACGAAATCCGCTCTTGATATCATCAAATTCATCAACCTGGAAGAAACAATGGTGAAACAAGCCAAAACAGCAAAGCATCACAAGACAAGAAATAGCGTCATTGTCAAATGAGTATGCTACAAAACTGTTTGAAACAAATACCTCAATATTACTAAGATGAGCCAAAGCTTGCTCTTCGCTTTCATCGATTATAGAAGACAGCTGGGGATGATTGAGAAACTAAACGCAAAAATTTATAAAAGAAATGTTTCAAAAACATGTTGAACAAGAAAAAAAGGAGCAATTCAAAATAGTTCTATTTCTGAGCTTTATTTCAATAACAATGACATCTGAAAAGCAATCCTTGAACTCGAATAAAGTCATAAAATAATGAAAACTTCGAATTTCTCGACAATTTTTGTTCGCATACCACCTAAAGTACCGTAAATAAACAGAAGAAGCAGAAACTCACGGCAGTGCACCAAAAGTTGGGGATTTTCTTGATCATCTCGCATCGCTTCTCATATTGAGGCCTGCGTAGAAGGTTGTACTTCTGTTCAACCTGAATAAGGACTACTACATTCAACTTAACAGAAGCCTTTATTTGCCGGTAGAACGGCATACTTCTGTCCTTTTCAAACATTCTGATTCGTACTAGATAGTCACGCAATTAAAATAAAGAGAAAGCAGCAAAAAGCCAAGAAAAAAAATGACACGGAAGAGCTAATACCCTCTGTTTCTCACTACCAAAAACAGAGCTCGTTAGAACCAGAACTGTGCACATGCCTTCAAACACCTTTTGTCATACATAGAACTGAATACTTGCTGAAGATTCACCTCTACGATGATGTTCACACTGTTGTGAATTACCGCAAAAAATCAAATGAGATTTAACGCAATCTTTAAACTCCTCTTTTTTTAGAAGTAATAATACAAATATTATGTTGTTACACGTCAGCTGACACAACAGAGTTCTTTCCAGCTTAACTTACACCTCTACCCTCACGCATTACTTGCTTGCTGGAAAAACTTACTAATAACGAAACTTTATGTTCAAGAGAAAAAAATCATACTGGAAGGTATACATACTTCTCACAATTCACCTAGGAAACAATATGACCTCTTTTTGTATCTTACCATACTCATCGCCTAACAGTTAGGACTCGAACTCCGACAAAACCCTAGCTCTAGACAAAGTTTGGAATCCGTTGGTTAAGTAGAACTTACTCAAACATGTATCACTCCATCTGAAAATCTACCAAGCGAGAACAGAAACAGTCATAGTTTTGAGAAAAGGTAGCCATTTTTTCCTATGCCTGGGTTTACGGCTATTTTTCAAGGGTTTGAGTGCATGCAGTACATGCCGTATATGAGAGCATTCAAATATACACTTTCAGAATATGATATGATTGTTCATCGCTGCAGTCGCTCTGTACAATGAACAGAATTTCAATAATACGCATGAACATCACAAAATTACTAGCATCACGTGAACATCTGTCTAAAGTACTTTGGCTAGGGAAGTTTCTCACCTCCAAAATCACCAGTATTCGTTTGTTCACCGTTTTTGCAGAATGTGACTGCGCATGTTACATTAAACACAATTGAGCGATTTCTGATCATTTATTGTGAAAAAGTTTTGATGTAAGCATAAAAACAAACAGAGCTGGATTAGTAAACATTAAATGCTGCATGTTCCGGTTTCGAAAGTTTTTTGGCTACTTTGTAAACACACAGCGAATCAGTTGACCTATGTGAAGTTTATAACGTGGAAATAATGACTTAATTGTATAGCTGATCGGTATTTACAACTTTCTTTATGCTTTTAACAAATCACAGAGGAATAAGGTAACAAAAGAACATCAAAATGCACGGTTTTAGCCCAGAAACAACAGCGCTTTTCGATAGCCGCAACATTTGGAAAATAGTTACAACGAAAATAAAGATACGCTTCATCTCACTGCTGTTAGTGCGAAACAACCGTCTTTGGAGAGGTCATAATCGCCATACATTTAAGCAGAATTGCACACACGAATTTGGTAAGGCGTCAAAGTTAACGTAAACAGGCGAAGAGGAAAGACTTGGACGTCCGTCTACCAAAGAATTTATACCTCTATTCGGCCACGCAGCAAATTTAACAATGAAGGAAACATAGGGTAACACTCTCTTCAACAAAACTATTTAGTCGATCCTATTCTTGCAATGAGTACTTAAGAACCACTTTATAAAAGTGTTCGATTGCAAATATGAAGTCTTCCAAGGGGGCGGTACTAGTAGCCGCACACAATTTGTAGTTTTGACTCGTAGTTTCAACTAGTAACCTCAATAATGGCCAATAAGAGCGCAGAAATTTCAAATCACTGCATCTGTTTTCAAATGAAATGGGATCGCTACTGGGTAAGAATATTCACGAAGAATTGTTTCAGAAAATAGACACTCTTGTCTGCAAGGTGACCAGTGTAAATGTCCAGCCCTGCAGTCCTTAACATAGTGTTATAAAAAATCTTCAATATAAAGAGAGTGCATCGACCCCTCTTCCAGAGAGACCCCGCAGTTCCACAAGGCAACAAGTTTTTACCATTACAGTAATGGAAGAGCTTGAGAACCATGCAGGCTTTGCCAGTCTAGGGTACTGATCCAAAGCTCTCTTAGCTTCAGCAAGTTGTTTGTGCTATATCAATTCGCATGATTACTATTCACCAATGGCACATTCATACACGAAAAAATAGCAAGCAAGCAAGTTTTAGGACGACGCACTCAAAAATTATAAACTATTCCCTTAAGTTGCTACCATCACTGCCATCAAAAATCCTAAAACAAAAGAGCTTCTAACAAAATAATTAAATCTCGGCACAATTATTTAGTTCCTTCCTACGGGAGAAGTTTGGTTTCCAGGGAGGAGTTCCGAATTGTTTCGCAGATGTTGTGGTAGTAGAAATATAGCGGTACTTGCTTAACCAAATACTAAACTTAACGAATCCTTCTCAACTGATAAACAAAAGTCAAATTGGAGAAAAAGTCCTCAACGGATATTTTGAACTGAATACCGAGGAAATTTCCATAAAAAAGAAAAAAATTACCAAGCAATTATTTTCATAAGGTCACGAGCAAAAAAATATTTAAAAAAAACAAAGATTAATATCCATGCATTAACATAAAACAATGATTTTAGTGAATTCAAAACTGGTTACCGTGCCCAATTTTGTGTAGTGATGACAATAGCATTGGAGAAAAATTCCATGTCATGAAGGAAAAGCAATGCCAGAGAACTAGTAGAGATCTTATAACTACGAAATTCACTATAACGTCTACCTCTCTGAAAATTTGGGAAATATCCCAAGGTGATAAGGAGTCCAAAAGTGTTCATTTTTCGTCGTATAGCGAAACCATGTTCGTTTAGAGTTAATCGAATGAGAAAATAGTTTTTATAAGTGGAAAATATTGCATGAGGGGCTGAAATGAACTACAGGATCATTGCATAGCACATAGTTCAGCTTCGAAATACAAAGCTACGACGACAAAGATATACCTTGAGGATTTCTTCTGAAGCTTTCTCGTTCAGTCCATCGATTTCATTCTGGACAGCGTCGATCTCAATGAGGACTTTTTTCGTCTCTTCTGGGATACCGCTGAGATGCTCGGGCAACGCCTCGGTCTTGGATTTTTTCGTCGCCGGCTCTCCAGAGGACATCCTCTGGAAGAAGATGGGAAATTTAGGGCAAGGGCTATCATTTATTTATATTTACTGGATACGAAGTGATAAGAATTTCGTTAAGCATAGAGTCAGAGTGGAGAAAAAAAACGAAAGATGTCCATGATGATAGTAATTATGAGGGACCTACGGCCTTCGTGTGCAAGATGGAAGGGTAAGGGCTATCCTATCATCGTGTAGCTAAATCCTGAGCTGGATGTAAGCTATACGAAAACAGGTAACGCCTCCAGATAGGAGAGAGAAATGTGGAGGGGACGATATTCACCTGAAGGATGTCTTCAAGGAGTTTTCCTCGAATAAGGAAGAAATGTCGGAATTACTTGAAGGATTCGAACACAAAGTGACTAATTACACTAAGAAAAACAAGATCTACCCCCTTGGAGTACCTATAGGCCGAGAAACGAAGAAAACCCCAAGAAACGTTCTAGCAGTTGCTAGGATGCCAATTTTTGAGTTGCCGCGCAATTCGTCCGCGCGGGACCCGTGCGCCGCGCGCGGCGGTCGCGTCGCGTTTCGATTTGGCACGGGTTGCTGGCGGTGACGTCATCCGCCTCGCTTCTTGTGACTGGCGGCTATTCGCTCCTCGCTGTCCTGTCTGGAGGCGAATCCGGTCCGCTCACATCATTCAGTTTTTATTTTTAAGTGCCTTTGTCACCTTCATTGTGTCTTTGTTCTGTTCTGCGTACTTTTTCCCCGCAGAAATTGAGCTTTTCCACGGGTAAAGTCGTCATTTTTTGCCTTTTTCGCTTTTACCTCTTCTGTACTCCTTATTATGGTTTCTCTTTGCATGTACTCACATGCCTAATCCATTCCTCACCTTGAAAGCCTAGAACTCCTCCAAATCCCCGTAAAAAGTGGAAAATCCGCGGGAGATGGGCGCATACAAAGTTGTTGCTATCAACGTCAACGTGCAAAATCGATAGGCGCTTTTCGAAAAGCCTTATCGTCGCTTCTTGAGAGGATTCTTACGGAATTGAATTCTTACGTCACCACAAACACCCGTCACTCTCCTAACAAACGTTCGATTTAGTGACAAACGTGACAAACTGGATTTTGCTTGAAACACGACATAATTTGTTTGCGACGCACATTTTCTAATCTGTCATCTTACGACGGGAATCCCATAATCTTTCTCTTCTCCCTGATGTACTCTCTTGTTGTTCGTTTATGGATTTTCTGCTAATAACGACTCCATAAATTTACCGTAAGCATTCGTTTCTGTCTGTTTTTCGTGAAAACCTACCCTTTTTGATGAAGCCTTATGGCCCAATTTTCTGTTTTCTACTGTTTCTAATTCCGGCAGTCAAAGTTGATTCGGCTAAAGTTATACAATTCATCATTACCAACTAATCATAAACTATCAGAGCGACCAGAATCTGCACATATCGGCGCTAGCTGTGTGACGGAGTCGTTTTTGTCGGTCCGATTCGCCCAATTGTTTTTCGGCATCAGATCCATCACCCACTGGATGAACTTTATTTTCTCGACCAGGTGTTGAGAAGTTTATTCACGATGACGATTCCGGATCTGGCCATGTTTTTGTATGGTTATTTCCTTTGAGGAACCCTTTCTCCGTTCTGTCGATTTGTTCGTGCTTACAATGACCGTCGATGGCGGTGCGTTTTTCGCGAGGTCAGGAAGCACGGTGGAATCCTGGCTGCGGTAACAAACTATAGGGTTTCCTTAGTGGTTAACATCAAATATGATGAAAAACTATCAAGAAAACAACGGTTTGCCTCTACGGCAGCAATTCCAGTGCGAGCGATGCGGCCGCGGCGCGTGCTGTCTGTGTCCGCGAGAGAAACGCTCTACCATCGGCGCTTACTATTGGTATAGTACGGTAATTGATGAAATTAGAATTGCGAGAACGTGAGTGCAACACAAAAAACCTCGAGGCGACGACAGTCAGCAGCTGTTCTGATCGGTATTACCAGAAACTTTGCTAACATTATATAGGAGGATTGTAGACTAGTTGCTTGAGAAGTATTCTTTACTTGTCTACCTCCTTAGCGAGCAATTTACCTGTTGCTCATACTCTCTTAGCAGACGAATCTTGATTAATAATATTATCACCTTACACTGTATGTTGATGTGCCTCACAATTTTCTTTTGAAAACCCGTGAGCAATCGGACCAGCTCTTCGTGCGAAAAGCTGACAGCTCGAAATCAGCTTCCTGTTATAAAAAAAAAATTGGATCGGAGAAGGGTGGGGGTTAGGTAAAGGTGATGCTAGCAAGCTTTTGCAACCTGGAACTTGTAGGAAAATCATTTAAAAAGAAAAAAAAAAGATTCCGAACAGTATTCGTATTGGGTTTTCTTTCAGAATGAAAGCCTTATTAAAATTTGTGCGCTCCAATAACTTTGTATACTCTTTATCGATTTTCCCTCTACTCTGAAGTTATTCGCTTTGGATGGTTAGTGTTAGACGGTGCCTGGGACTTGAGTCTCAACAGTAGGCACCACACATGTGTTCACTTGTAGTAGCCCAACTTGGAATTGTTTTTAATGGTGCGCAGGCAGATGCCTTCTTTTGTTGAGCTGAAAGTCATAGGGACAAAAATTGCTTTTTCTAGGGTGAGTCGTCACCTCGCATTAGGTCAACGTCTTCGTATACTTTGTTTGCGTAGAAATTGGGTCACTTTTTTTGCTCTGGATGAGAATGAAATTAAACAGGCTCAGGCAGTAAGATAAAACGATTTTCAAAAGTATATGAATGCAAAGTTGCTCCGCTGTCGCTCATCTCTTTCTTTTGGTGAATTTCGAGTGCTGTGCTGGAATTCGTCTGTCTTGTAATTGCATGGTTGTGGTGACATCATCTACGAGTGTAACGTTAATTAACAATGATATGGTAGACATGAAAGGCATATATGACTTCACGACCAAAGTGTAGACATGTTTTGGCTGTGAAAAAAGTGTTGCCATGGTAACCTAGTGGTCTTTTCTCCGCCTTCACATTCATATGACGTCTGTTTTTTTTTTCGGATTGCTTTTATTGCGGGAAATTTCTCCGTGTGGTGTTCCCAACAAAGATTTATGTCGTTTGCATTTAGAAGTTGCGTCATGACAATAAGTCATTTATTCCGTCTACAAAAGTGATGGCAAGTATTATAAGGGATAACAATGAGTATTCACGTCGAGAGGTGGGTTTGATCCTTATCTATATGTTTAATTCTGTTTTTCTTATGTCAGATTTTATGTTAGCAGGTTGAGCAGTGAGGATTGCATTTTTCGCATACAAATTTTTGGACAGTGTTGATTATTTTTGTATTATGATGATGGCTATGTCTGACTTAGTCATTTTACCCTCGCTCACATATGAATTGGCGAGGGATTTATTGTAAAGGACGAGAAAGGGTGGTTGTATAAATGGGACTGGTTCTTGTTTTCGCCTACAAAGCAAGTTATCAGCTCGCATGGAAAGGATTTGATCGTTCACCTAGATAACGAATGAGACATTGATGTTCCCAAGCCATACCAAATTTGCCAAATCGATGTTTGTTCAGCGCGACACTTATCAGCGAAATGGAAAGCGGAGTGCCGACAGCGACTCGAGCTCTTCATCTGCTTCCAGTGAGTCCGAGCATGAGCGAAAAAGGCGACGACTACAGAATGGGAGCTTTGAAAGGGTGCTTACTATTTCGATAGTTCTGTTTTGATTCGCTTTATTAACTTTTCTTCAACATATAGTTTTTTAGTCAAAATCACCAGGACACATGAACACCAATGGTGGCTATAGAACGGATCCCACAAAGGTTGTAACTACCGTTTTGCACATTTCGTCTTTTAACATTTTCCACCTGAATATTCCGGTTTCTCGAGAAATTAGTAAATATTGAGAGATATTCTGCCAAGATCATATCTCTTGTTTTCAGCAGTTATTCGAGCCGACACTCATTTCTCCTTACAGCGCAGGCGCTGTTCCAATGAATGTATGTGCATTTAACTTTGCAGTGGTTGTTTCTTCTCTCAATCCTATTCAATACTTCGTTGATTGATTGCAGGCTGCGATTTCTGTGTGTCCTCCTCCGCCTCCGCCGCCAAAGAGGTTTCTTCTTCCCACTTTTATTTTTTTAGATTTGAATTTCCCATTGTTTTTAACGTTCTAAATGTTTTCAAAGGCAAGTTTCATGAGTTTTCGTTTGAACACATCTTGTGGGATGCTAGTGCTGTAAAAATATGATGCGTCTAACAGTAGGGGTTTCCCTAAGTCTTCGGTTATATGGTTTGAAAACATCGACCTCACCTACGATCCGAGTAGTAATTTAAATGTGTGAGAATTCCACCTTCAACTTTGCTTGTAATCAGTGCTCAAGTTGTAGTCTGGGTCAATATTTCCTCCGACTTTCTTTCGAATTTTTGGTTGTTGGTCTGCTGTCCCAGATGAAGAAGAATCACTTTTTGATCTCGTTTCTGATCTCTCGCACCATCTTCTTTATTAGCAGTTGCCAAATTCTTCGCAAGGATCCTTATTAGCAGTTGCCAAATTCTTTGCAAGGAATTATTTTCATGTTCGTTTGTTCTTTTCTTTTGATATGTTATAGGGCTTCACCCTGTGGTACCGTGACGCATTTCACTTCCTCTTTTCTTTTGCTTACCCTTGATGCGACATAGTTTCTTTAGAACCCTTTCATGAGGGAATAAGAAAAACAGACGTATCGTACATCTCCTCTTCACCTAAACAGAAAACTGTCGAGAACCCGGACAAACTGGAGATTTCTAGTCAGGGGCGTTTGAGCTGGAATTATTGACTTTTCCTATTTCTGTTTTGGTTTTACATCAAAGATTTTTTGCATTTTCTGCTTTGTCTTTAGTTCGAGATCTCTGCGCGAGAACGGGCCTTGACTGGCCTTTTTTGATTTAAACCTGGGAGTTAGATTAACTAGGAGGGGAAAATGCGTCCAGCGGCATTGTACTCTGTTAAAGTACATCGTTTTGTATTCCTGCTGCAACTAATGGAGCATGTTCCATCTTTGGTTTTTTTTTTCATTAACATTTTTTTGATCTTCTAAGGGGACTTAGTTATCTCGGTATCTGTAGAATGAATCGACCACGTGGGCCTCGAACACCACCGATGCCACCATGTGAAGAGGAAGTCCCACCACCACCGGCCGTACCACCACCGATTGCTACAATTCCTGCAGCTCCTAGCTATCCTCCTCAGGTCCCCGTCGTACCACCTGCAGCATATGCGGCTCCTCCAGTGTAAGTTTCCATTTTCTGTAAAAGAGAAGCAGATTTTCTTGTCTAGACATTATAAGATGAAAATTGATGTTGTATGCAGAGAAGTTTATTTAAGGATGTCTTACCCGTTCTTCCCGCCACCAATGTTTTTCCCCGGATGCCCGCCTATACCACCGATACCACCAATGATGCCACAATGCTCAAGTTCGTTTGATTTTTCCCAATTCTCATACACGGATCACTTATCCGACAACATCAGAATTTTCCATAGTTATATCCTATTTTCAGCAATGGTACAACCAGCCATGGCGCCACCGGCGGCACAAGTAAAGCTCACTATATCGGATTTCCCTTCACAACCTTCACAAAAGCCGCACAAGAAAGAAGTGGTGTGTTTGTGCTTATGCACGTTATTTACAAAAATTTCTCTAAATTGCTATTCTGATTTCTCTATCCGCGTTTCTTTTTTTTTTTTTTTTGGTCATCGAAACATATCTATTTCCAGCAAATTGATGAGGAAAGAAGGCTGGAGATTGAAAGGAAGATTGAAGAGCAAATTCGTAAAGAACAAGAAAGGAGGAGGCAGCTTGAGCTGAAAAAGGTATCTTGTGTGCTGTTTTTGTTCAAATCCAGTTTTGTGTCCTTTTCTCTTTTCGCAGCCTATATTTTTATTGTTTTGCTAATTGTTTGACGTCTTCAACGGTGTAAAGTAAAAGCCTCATCAGAAGATGTCCATGTTCGGGCGAAAACTGATTAGGTCAAGACCCATAGCAATGCATGTGATCTACTATTATGAGTCGCATCATTAAATATTTAAGCAAGTTTCTTCCTCAATTTTTACGCGAGAAACAACAAGGTGAAGTACCTAGGTTTCGTGATTTAGGCTTTTGAGCGAAAGGAGTGCGTAGTTGGTGAAAGAAACGTTTGAGTGGAAAGAGTGCGTAGTTGATGAAAGGTGAACTGTCAAGAGACAACCATACGTTAGGTGTAATCTTCGTTGCGAAATTGCAAGTAAAATGCTTGCATTCTTCTTCTTAGTATCTTTTCCCCTTTGGCTAGAGTAAAGGAAATTTTCCCAAGTTTACTTCTCCTAGGGTCTTTTCCTCATGAAACGCTTTCACCGATGTAATATCAGAGACATTGAAGAAAAGCGCTCTGCACAAGGTCGTCGTTACCAGTTTTTGCTATGTCATCTCGCCTTTTTTTGTAGTGTGGAGGTATTTTTATTATGAGGCCATTATGTGGGCACTTTTAGATATTATTGGACAAATTTTTGCTTGAGGACCATTTTTCGTTGTTATATTTAGGCGCTACCAAAAGACATGTTTTGAAACCAACGGGTGATTTTGTCCTTGATATAGTTGAAATATTCCCACTCAAAGCAAAGTGACTGAGAAACGTTGTGGAATCTTTTATATTAACGAGAAATTCCTCGTAGTCTGCAAGAAACTTGCTTCTCTATTGGAGGGTAGCAGCAGATGAAACTTTGAAGGGGGGGGGGGGGGGGGGGGTGTTAAAGTAGTGTCTTATTCTAATAAACAGGCAACTGTAACGGTTTCGCATTCAATAGAATTCTGTATTTTTTAATGGTATATCTTAATGGATACTGAGTTGATTCTGAATTGAAACAACGTCACTGTCTCCGTTAAAACGATTTAAATGTTTCAGGAACGCGAGAGAAGCGAGCAGGAGCAAGCCGCTAAGTCTGCAACGAAGTCTGCTCCTTGCCCACCTTCCACATCGGATGTCGACTCAACGCCAAACCCTCCAGCTGTAGGGCACTCTCCATCACTCTCCTCTATCTCCACATCGAACACGAAACGCCCTAAAACTCCAACTGAGCAACCAGATGAAGCATCGGACCAGCCCTCTTCTAGAAGAAATTCCTCAGCAGAGCACCATTCTAGAAGGAACTCTTCTCTAGACCAATCCTCTTCTAGAAGAAACTCTTCTTCCTTGCATTCAAAGCATGGTTGTGAACCAGGACCTTCGCTTCCAGAAAAGGAGGATGTTAGCGGAATTGTGACTGAACAAAATGACTCCGCTGTTGAGCAGCCGACGAAGGTTGGAGGATTTTTTTTAAAATGTGTTTTGACTTTTGATAGCTGCATTTCATTACATTGTTCAGGTTCTCGCCATGGATTCTCTCGCTTCGGATCCTATTCTTGTCGATTTATCCAATTCACATGGCAAGCCTTGCAAGCCTAGTCCAAGAAAGCGAGTTGAGGTAAATGTACGGTGTAGATATTGTCCAGTGTCCTTTATTGCTATTTATTTATTTATTTATTGCTGCCATTCCATCCTTTCTACTTTTTTTTTGCTGTGAAATTCAAAGCGAACCATTCAGAAGGCGAGGGAGGTCAACATCACGTCAGCAAAAGAACTCCCCGAAGAGGTTCAGTTCCCAACCCAGTTAAAGCAGGAGGTATGTGCTTTGTTTTCTCACCATCCTAACACTTTGGTTCTTTTAATTCACCTTTGTTCTCTTTGCAACTCTTTTATGTGTGTCGATTTCAACTCCTTCTCAGATTTTCCACTTTTGTCATGATTCACACTTTTCTTTGTCAATTTTGCACGTGTTCAGAGTTCTCCTTCTCCGCCTGTCCAGTTGGAAGTAGACCGTCCTTCTGCATTACAAGTGAAGGCTGAAGTCGAGCAAATTAATGAGTCATTGGAGTGTAATGCCAATCCTCCTCCACATCAAGAGGTCATTGTGAAAGTGGAACCAAAAGCAGAAATTGTTGAAGAGATCAATGAAGCTCGGCGAGTCACCGTGCCAGCTGAGAAGCCAGTTGCCATGGAAGTTGATAGTGACGCGGAAATCAGTACACCAGTTGCGAGCTTTTCTGTCTCGAACACTAAGAAAAACGTCCCTGCGGTGGGCTCAGGTGAGGTCATTAGCGGAGAAGCGGCTCGAAGTAGGGTGAAGGCAGAAATTGCTTCAACCTCTCCAAAAGACGTGGCGGGATCTCCAAAGAATGCCCCTCTCCTCAGTCCACGACCCAAAGGAGAGAGGGCACCCGCAGGAAAGGATGTGATCCCTGGAGGTTTTGGCTTGACTGACGCTCAGAAAGATGAAAATGCGAAAAAGGGGCAGGAAATGTTCTCGACGAAAGTAGCGCCTGCAAAGCGCGGTGGAGTGGATATCACTCCACCCCCGACTGTTGAAAGGAAGCAAGCGAGATCCGAAAATACAGAAAAGGATGTGAAGAACAGGATCAACGGTATATCGCAAAAGAATTCTCCATCAAAGGGCAGTTCTGAAGCACCTGGAACCAGTAGAGGCGATAACGAACAATTCGTCAGTGAAGAAAAGAAAAGCGTGGAAAAGATGAAGATTCATTCTCATGCACCGTCATCCTTGCAATCCCCTGCTAAGGTGTGTCTCCTTTTAAATGGGTGTTTTCAGGTTTTATAGAATATGTCTGGCTTTTCTTACGTTTGCCCAATTATTTTTCTTCATCGGTTTTGTCTTATTTTTCTTACGTTTGTTTAGTGGTTTTCTTCACTAGTTTCTTTAATCTTGTTCACATTTTAATGAAATTCTGTTGTTTTTGGTTATCTTGAATTTTATCTTGTCATTAATTTGTTTTGATTTAGATACCAACTTCCCTGAAGGATTGTCGAACGCCAGTGAAAACTCCCAGGAAGGAGGGAGTTGGTTCAGTGCACCCATCTACCTCATCAAGTGCTCCTAATTCAGCAAGTAAACGAACAAAAGCAAAGGCGAGTCTTTGAATTCGTTGAATTTTGCATTTTTAGTCAAGTCAGCCTGTGCTTCTGAAGTTTTCTGTGGCCAAATAAGTTAAAATGAAGTTCTCTTATAGTGTTCGGATGGAGACCTGTCCAAAGCTCGGTCACCACAATTTGAAACGGCGACTGCCACTGCGCGGAATTTGTCTGAAGAAACCCGTAAGCACAGCAAACACAAGGAGTTAGTTTTTTTATTGCCTCCTGCTTTCATTTATTGCCACTACTTTAGTTATTCCTCCCTACGACAGAGATTTTAATCGCTGTTTTGATTATTTCTATCTTGTGTTTTTGTTGGCATTAGATTGCTAGTTCTGCCCAAAGTTTCGAGAAAGAAAAATCCGGCCCAAACTTCGTCCAAGGGGGTTATCTGAGGAGCTGAGCTCGAATATCGTATCCGTTTGTATCGTACCCATTTTTATTAAGGTTACAATAGGTATACCATAGATACGACATCACACAGAATCTCAGATTTTGCGGAGAAGGGTTGTTTCGGATGCTAATCAAGATTATTAACATTATTTTGTATGACTCCTCCGTTGTCTTGCTAAATTCGTCGATTCTCTCGATTGCCTGCAGTCTGCTCATGACCTCCTCTTGAAAATGAGGTTGCGGTACAAACGAGTACGATATTCACGATCAGCAACTCAGATAATCCTCCTACGCGAAATTTGAGAAGTTTCCGTGAGATACTGCGCCTACCGTATACCTACCGTAACTCCATAAAAATCGGGTTGCATTGCAAAACGGATGCGATGTTCGTGTTGAGAACCCCAAATAACTCACCTAAGCAAAGTCTGGGCGAGAAAAAATCGAAATTTTGGGGCAGAACTAGCCGCATAGTGCCTTTTTGTATTTCTAGGATTTGTGGAGCACGAATTCGCTCCCATGTCCACTTTTAAACTTTCATGCACTAAAATCCTTTCTGTACTTCAGGGAGAAAGTCCTTAATGAGAAAAGCGACTCTGCCCAAGCCCATTCAATGCAGCCGAGCACGTCTTCTGTGCCGTACACGAACGGAACTAGCAGTACTGCTCACGATAACAACTTAGAAGGCTCAGCTACCGACAATAACTTAAAGTGTAAAGAAGGCAAGGAAGTGAATGGGCATTCACATGGTGAAGGTAAAGAAACGAAGCATGACAAGAAGGACAAGCTGCCGAGGATTTCCAACAAGGTGAGCTTAAGCTATTTTATTGCACAGGTTCATTACTAGTGCTGGATTGATAGTGATTTGAAAATCCATCTGCCCTTTATAAGTTTGTTTGCATTCACGTTTAATGTGACTTTTTATTTTTTTTTTTGAAGTTCCGCAAATACGTTGTTGTCGACACGCATCCGAATGGCGGGGCTTCAATTCTACGGACAGATTGGAATAACATTCGCAAGCATTTCGACACAGAAGAGAGGTAATACTGTGTATTTCTTATTCTATTCCTTCATTTCCTCTTTCTTTTCTGGTTATTCGTCTAATAGATTGTTTTTAAGCCATTGCTTTCGAGCTAGTTTGAGCATTTGCTCGTCTTTGATTGTTCATACTTTAGTTTGTTTTTGTCTTTGTTTCTACTTTGTTAAAGCTATTTTGGTCTTTTTTTCACGATTCATTTCGAAGTTTTGGCATTTCTAACAGTTTTTTTTTGTATATTTTGGGATTTTTTCTTCTCATTCTAACCTTCTGTCTAATATCTGTTTAGCTTTTTTTTTTTGAAACCTTCGCGATATGGCGTTTTGCATTATTATTTACTTTTTTGCTCTCTTTGTTCCCTTCTAAACTTTTTAAATTTCTTGTTAAGTTTTTTTTTCGTATTTTTTGCTTCATTACTGGCGGTATTCTTTAGACCTGGTAGAAGAAATGAAGGTCGTTTTCAGGATGGAATTTGCAAAGCAGTTTATACGCTTAGGCCTAGCGGAGTCTAACGGAGTTCCAGTATTTGTGATCGGAGTGCTGGAAAATGCTGCATCATATCTTGTGGTAAGTGCTAGAGATGTTGCTAGTTTTCCTAGGATTTCTTATTAAATTTGCCATTTGCAGGATGTTTTTCAATATCTGCACGACAAACACCCACAGCTCCCAGTTAAGGTATGTCAGAAAATTTAGACGTTTTTTTACAATTTGCTTATTTCGCTTCTCTGTTCATATTACTGAGAAAGAGCAACGAAATTCTATAGTTTCTATTTTGCCAAGTGACCATGTATGACGCTGCCAACTAATTTGTCCGCGTAAAAATGCAAGTTGGGAATGAATGGCCACAATCCGGACCGTTCCGGGTATGGCACAGTGAAAATGAAATAGTGGCAGAACTCGAACCGTTTGGATTTTGCCATTCATTCTCTACTTTGCATTTTTACGAGGACAAAGTAGTTGGCAGCGTCATATATCATCACCACAGTTATGTAGATATTTCAAGGGTACCAGTGAGATTTTGAAATGCTGAGAAAGTTGTTCAACGCATGTACCTTTCTGTCTAAGCCTATGTTGTTTCATTACGTTAGGATTTCATCACCTAACAGCTGTCTCGGGCACATTCACACAAGGTGCAGCTCATCGAATCCTTTCCATTAGAGCTCAGTTGGCTAAATTTGTGTTACCGAGGCAGGACGAAGGAATTGTAGCAGCCTTCATGCCTAATGTTTTTTAAACATACATATCTAGTGCTTTTGGTGCTTCTCTCTTCTGAGAAAAAAATCCACAGCATTGTGCACGTGTAAAGATGCACTGAATGCGAATTGGAATCAATTTGTTCGTAGAGCTCTGACAAGTTTTAATTCTTCATCTTTTTGCAGGGCCGCCTTGGGCATAATTTATCTATAACACGACTTCTCCTGTTATTTGTTTCATTTGTAGTTCTCTGGTAGTTTCTTAGATAAGAAAGCATGTACATGTTCAGGTTGGCTCACTCACAACAAACAGCTTGTGGAGACTATGCCATTCAATTCTTACTACAAGCAAGTGATGGAGACCTGCCATCATGGCACTTTCCGGTAATGATAATTTCTATCACTCATACTTCCTCCTCATCTTCTTTTTTCCTATCGAGATTTATCACATTGACTTATATTATCATTTTATGTTATCATACATTATCATTCGACATCAATATAATGAATGGTGATGATTTCTCCTTGACATCCTTCATTTCTAGTGCGGGTCCCATGCACTCAGTGTCGATGGTTGGCGCAAAGCAAGAGGAATGTGGCGACTATTTCGCTGAACTCTTGGCGGAGTTGGAGAAGTCTCCGGTAAATTTTGCTTCCTGAGTTTGTTTATTGTTGTGTATTTTCACAATTATGGACAAAG
The DNA here is from genome assembly GCA_000816745.1 of Ancylostoma duodenale. Taxonomy (NCBI): domain Eukaryota; kingdom Metazoa; phylum Nematoda; class Chromadorea; order Rhabditida; family Ancylostomatidae; genus Ancylostoma; species Ancylostoma duodenale. The sequence continues at coordinate 14,993 of KN767548.1, read as the reverse complement.
CTATTTCAAGGGAATGAATGTGGAAGTGATTGTTCATCTAACGTTATGAAAGGCATAGTAGCTGGATTATCGTCGTTAACGTTTGTCGAAGTTTAGTTTCTTTAGATCCTTCGTCCAATTATGCCATGGGGAGAGTGGTCGACCTTACATCTTGACACCATAACCGAATGTGATGATGGGCCGATCTTCTGGGTTCGACCTGGAGAACAGGTTTGAAGGAGCTTGAAAGTAGCCACTCATACAGAACCAGCCATTATCTCTTTTCTTCCTGACCCTTTTTGATTTATCCATCTATTTTTTGACCTTAGATGTCTTTAGTTGATACGCACGGATGACGTTAAGGACGAACGCGAGAGCAAGCGAAGAAAGACAACTTCATCAGGGCGAGGGCACTCTCACGCTATCAGGTAGGAGGATTTTCGTTCAACTACAGTGGGAGACTTTGATGGTAGTAATTTGGTCTTGTTCATCAATCTACATAATGTTCTGTAGACGTTTGCTCCAAGTGTTTTGGGTTCTTTGACTTCCTATGGGTAAGCTGTCTCGCTTCATGATTTGCTTTCAAGGCATTATGAACGTCGCGAATTGCTGTTCGAGGACAGGACGCCATGCCATGCTGACCACGTTGGTGATGGATTGGAACGTAAGACCACTGCAGCTGTTGGACTCCTTCAGTCGATACGCAATACCAATGAAAAGTGAGTTTTTGCCTCTGGTCTAGCTCAGCTGCACACCCTCGTCTGAAAAATCCATTTTTTTGACATTCTTATGCGTTTATAGTTCCACCTTACTTCTAACATGTACTTATGTAATTTACTGAGTTTCTTTTCTTCTATGCTTACCAAGTTATAATTTCCAGACCATCTAGAAGAGCAGTCAAAGATGTTGTTTGTTTCCATGCTGCGGATTTCGAACGTATTGTGGAGACGCTGCAGCTTGACTTGTATGAACCACCCATGTCTCAGGTATGTTCTGTTTCATCTATCTTTGTTTCTTTTCACGATTCACGTTATCTAGTTGACAGTGAACGAGCCGTGTTGTCGTCACTTTTCTTTTTTTTATGAAGCGAACATCATTAGCATTCTGTTCGTAATCTTCTATTTTTTAGTGTGTTCAATGGGTTGAAGAGGCCAAGCTGAACCAGCTTCGTCGTGAAGGTGTGCGATATTCCAAATTCCATGTAAGTTTACTGTGTGTACCTTCTTTTTATTCGAATATTTTTTCCTTCGCATTGTTTCTCAAGGTTTTGATAAGCATTTCAATCGAATACTTGGATTTTTCTGTGTTATAGAAGAGGAATGGTCTCATGCTTTTCTTTGTAAATATATCTTTTGTTTCCATTTTACACTTTGTTTTTGCTGTAAATATGTCTTTTGTTTCCATTTTTCTCTCCCCATCCCTTTTCCTCATTTACAACTTTCCTTTTAAATTCAATACAGCTGGAACACTATGTGTGAAATGACCAAACTGATCTACGAAAAAGACAGCACGTGTCTTTATTCCCAGTTGAAAGGAAAAAAGATTTCCCATTCACTTTGTTCGTATGTTCATAACATGATTAAATAAGGATAACTTTGAGGAAGGGTTGTTGGTCCTGTTTTTCATCTCTCTTTCAGCTCCATTTTCAACCAGAATTGAAACTGAGAATACTACCGAACATTTGGCGTAATACGCAAATACTCCCACCATAAATTACATGAAAACCTTGCATTTGGACATCATCTGAACAGAAAGTACTAGATTTTCACTACATGTGGATTTTTATCAGAATCCGATGCTGGAGTAGCATTAGTGTGTTTTTTCTGCTTCATCAAGTGAACTTGTACTTCCAGCTTCATCACAACGACATATACTTCCTTCCGCGAAATATCGTTCATCAATTCCGTACAATATCTGCGTGTGCGTCGATAGCGTGGCACGTTCGACTGCAGCAATATTATATGGAGGAGGAAGCACCCGAGTAGTGAGAGTACTACTTAAAGCGAGGTTTCTTCGTCTACCTCAGCTACTTTCTCTTGTATTTATTCAGTTTGTCAGTTTTGTAATTTCTTGGTTTTATCACGTCGACTAGTGTTTTTCAAAAGGAGATTTCTATTTTATCTTTCTTTCTATTGGTTGGTTTTGCATGTCCGCGATCTCTTGTTGCCTGCTACTCTATGAGTTTCGGTTATTTCTGAGGAAAGTGGTATATAAAGAGCTGCTATAGGATAGAAAGCTCGTTTAAATTTAGGTTTAAGTTTTTCTAATCCATATTTCGAGGTTTCTTGTTTGAAGTACTCCACATACGATACGCTAGTGTTCTCATACAATCCAAAGTTGGTGTTTGTTCAAGTTTTCAGTGATAACAAGTAGAATAGTCAGTTATTTTCACGTGACATTTAGCGATGTCAATGTTTCTTCGTCTAATTTGGTGGTCGTTTTCAAGTTTAGAGCTCATCATGAGCCGTCGTCGATAATCTCTCTGATCAGGAACATTCATTCGAGTTTCGAGCCGGTTATATTTTGATGCCTATCTCGTGTACTTGTCTATTTCCTCCCTACAGTTCTTCATTTCATTTCAAAACCAAACAGATTGCAGATCAGCTTTATCATTGGTCACGTGATGTGGTAATTCTTCCTTGCGTATCGAACATGATGTCCTTTCAACTATTTCCAGTAAGCGATCTCGCATGCTGTCGTTTGTCTGTGAGATTCATTTTCCGGCTAGTCTAGACCATTTCCCTACTGTTATTATTTATTGTATAGATGTGTTCATAGAAGTAATAATACAAAATGCCTTTTAAGAGAGATCCAAGTATTTTTTTTTCATTCGAATAAGTAGTTTGATTCTGTAAAGGCATTTTGTATTAACAAGTAAACCGCACAATGCGGTATTCTGAACGAGCATTTTATTTGATGGTGTATCTCAGATGTTTCTGAAGTTGAAAGAAATATATTTTCGATATATAACGGTTGTTGTTTTGTTCACATTTAGGGTTACACAGGAAAGTTTGCGTAAAGCAACATAGCGTCACACAAACTCCAACTGCAACTCGAGGCAGTTTAAGTTGCGAAAAAAAAAAGATGCAATCAGTTCATTGCCATCAACCGAAACTGCACTAGTGAGCTGCTGTCGTGAAGGACATTAATAATAATATTAGAATTTAGGGGATCACTTCATCAAAGGCAACAGATTACAATATACTCTCTCTTCGGGACGCTTCGCTAGGTGATTGTGGTCGGGGCTTCGCGATCAAGCTGTGCCCTTTCAAAGACAAAAATGTCAACTCTTGACGTATTGCGCAGTTGGGGAGCTGCTTTACTCGCTTAGGAGTATAGCGATCCAGTCGCTGCAACCATGGCGACGCTACGTAGTATTGGTATGTATCGATCGCGGGTCGGCGATTGCGGAAGCAGCACAAGCGACGCACCGCCCACAGTCGATATCTATCAAAACCAGTGTTGCCGCGTAAATACAGAAATGTGATGTATGTTTTCGATGGTTGTCAACATGACATCGGTAACGAAACAGTCACTGCTCTACTCTATGTAATATGATTGGTATATAGGCCAGTCGCCCAGTAGTAGGTTCTGGTAGAAGAATCGAGGACTGAGACGTCGTTCCCAGTCAATGTCAAGCATGCTTGACACTTGACACTGACACACTCACCACCGAATGCACTCTACAGCATCATACTAAACTGCCGAAACTATGGTTGTAAGAGAATTTTATTTTGATTTTCACAAAATACAATGACAGAACATCTGTAGAAAGTTGATGGAAAAGATAGAAAATTCCAACATAGATGTGGATTGCTGAATTCATTAGAAACAGAACATTGATCTACTATTAAGTTGTGACATAAGTTTCCGCTGTTTTGAAATCCCTGTAAAGAAGTTTTATAAGAAATCAGACAAGAGATCCCAATTGAAGTCTGCACCACAACAGTCAATGGTCATCTGGCATTTTTATAGCAGCAGCACAACTCCGCTGCTAGAATTCTGTCGGCTACGAGGCAAAGAACGGAGGGAAGGCAGCACTTGGGAACCTGAGATAAGCGAGAGCGCGCAATCGAAGATCTGCCTGAGGAGAAAACTGGCAGATTCAGGCACCGTCCGCCGAGAAACTACCGCTGGGTAGTTCCGACGTCGTTACTCATCTGTATGTACCGCTCACGTCGCGCGCGAAGTCCCATCGCGATAAATGCGTATAGGAGCGTTGACACTCCGGCGTGACACGACCGTCGCGTCCAAGCAAACTGTTCAAATGCAATGGGTCCAGAATGGATACATGCGTAAAAAGTGGTCGTTGTAGTTGGCGTTTGTCCTCGCGACGCAATGTCGGGGAGCGACGTCGCGTCCTGTTTATACTTTTTTCATGAAAAACGACGCGATGGTTTCGCTTTGAGGACTGGGGTCGGCCACTGTTCGTTCCATAGAGTATTTCCAGCTGTTTTGGCCCAAAATCTACGGACTAGACGAATTTTGTTGGAGATGTGAATGCGAATGAGCCTGAACGCGTCATAGGTGTTTTACGAATTAGGTATGTGCAAAAGTTTCCGCCCTCTAGCGGAAGGTATTGTGGACGCTGCTTAGTTTTGTTGGTTTGACACTGCTTTCGCCACTGATATAGCTCCTTGATGGAAGCCGGCTTAAATTTTTGCCAATTTTATCACGAGAAGCAGCAGAGTAGACATTCGTAAAATCAATCCAGCTCTGACTGTGATAGACCAAATGAACAAAAGTCCTGTGCTCGCCACCCACATCTTCAAGGTACCGTGAAACAATGGCAGCTATTGAGCTGTCTTCTGCTGTTGTCTTCTGTCGTGTAGCCTTGGAAACTTCGTCTAGAGGATGTGGAGGCGGCCACAATAACCTCTTAAAAATCCTTTTTTCTACTCTGTGAAACCTTTATTTCCTCACTCTGTCTGAGAATGAGTTCTATGAACACCACCTCCCCCCCCCCCCCTCCTCCTCACCCCTTCCCCCTTCCTCTCAAGGGTGGGTCGCATAAAGAATGGTCCCAAAAGCACTCCATAAAACAGTAAAAATTCTTGTACAAACTTTTAGCAACTTCTGCATGCTTCTAGTTATTTGATATTAAAATTAATATTCCTTCCATGCGAATCTTCAAAGTGGCAGAGTCCTCAGTATTCCACTGGCAAGAAAATATTTCTTTTAGCTAGTAGTACCTAGCAGTGGTTAGGACAACATGACTGGACACAGTGCAACTGGACAACAAATGGTAAAATTTTTTATGGTAACAATTTGTCTTCTGAACAGACATCGAAAGCACAGCAATGACTAGGCAATGCTAAACATTTCATGATAGATCAAATATTTGTTGTTGGATTTTTTCCATATTTGAGTAGCTTTTCCCTTTAATACTCCCATCTTCTCTGTGGTAGACTCATAGTCTGTAGTGATAATGACGTAGTCTTGCGTCATCTGATACGTGTCCGAGATTATCTGAAAATCACATTTCGTATCACACCATAATTTGACGTTCATTGACAATCAAATTGAAGGGGATATTCAAAAAACTGAGTATCTTTGAGAACGTACCTTCGTCATCTTTCTTTTCCCTGCAAGCTTGTCGAATTCTTGCAGTTCTTGTTTGATTGCTGAAATTATCACAAATATAATAGTATTTGACGCATAAATGCTTTCCAAAAATTAGTCACTATGGTGGTGGTATGGCGTGGGAAGGGGGAGGAACAATTAATAATGATCAGACTTGAAAAGATAAGAGCTACCACTATGTTCTTTCATAGAGTTTCTGTTCTTCTCTTACGAAAACATCAGATATTCTGTGGGGGGTTTTTTAGGCGAAGCAATAAAAATTCTGGCTCGCTTCGTTGTATTGAGACATGGGCTAGTCATTTAGTGGAACAATCGCCTAAGCTCCTAGAAATATCATTTGCTGCGAAGAATCTTTTTGCGAAGCGGTGTGACGTCGTCGTGATATGTCGTTTTCGTTATTTTCGCTGATGTTTTACAGCAGAGTAAAAAAGGATATCGTATCTGAAAAAAAAAGCCATATGTTCACCTTCTTTTCCATAGACGCCCTTCTTCCCAGCCTGGACAAGCACTCCATCTTCATCGAAAAACGCAACTGTCTGGAAAGGAATTTGTGAGTGTAATAACCCTTTATTCACATCACTTTTGAAAATCGCTACTAAATCTGGCCTAGCAATGGAAATTCAATATTAATCTGAAGAAATACATATACACGTCCGTTCAACCGAGAACCAAAAGTAACTACAAAGGAAATAGTCCGACAGCTCCATCCCAGAGGTATTCTCCTCCTGAGTGAGTGGCTTTTTTGCTTCTTCCACATGGGGAACAAGTGAACTCTTCCAAGGAATAGCTATGCTCTGAAAGCGAGTAGCGAAACGTTCTGAAGTCTTCCTCCGCGGAGGAACGCTGGATTGACACGACAAACAAGGTTTTGTTGGTGCTAATTCTGAGGTGCGCGGCGGTAAAGGAAAGGGTTCTTGCCTCTATTCCTTGGTTTTCTGCTGAGTCATTACCACGCCATATACGGTGAGTTACAAGCATAGTCGTCCTCGTCACTCTGCTCTATCCCTTTCTTCTATCTTTGTCCCTTCTATGCTCTGGTCATGCACCACAGCTCGACCATGACTTAGGTAGCCGCTATACTCCTCGAGGAGTATAGCGCCCTGTGTCGCCGTAGCCGGCGACAGCGGCCGATCGCCAATGTTGGTGACCAATCGATAGGCATCGACATCACAGTCACCAGAGACGGCGACTTAGGTGCTACAGTCCTTGAGGACTATAGCGGCAGTGGTAACCAGGTTCACAAACTTGGCTGCGGTTAAGCTGGTTGACACTTTCTTCCGTATGCAAGCGAAAGTTTCTCCTACAACACAGTGGTACATTGTGCCTTTACACGCAATACAGCTCAGGTCACTCGCAGAAGTTTTTATTAGCATTGCTTTCAGATTTGTCAGGCTCAGTGATAGGAACTAAATCTATTTCATCCCTCGTCATCTTTGTCTTCTTATTCTCTCACCTTATCCCACTGTTGGTCCTCAATTGTCTTGATATATTGGTCCACAAGTGGTTTTAATATGTTCTTTGCTTCTGAAACGAGAACAGGAGTAAGGCTTGCTTCATAAATTTTCAACACAATACATAATACAACACATCATTAAAATTTAAAATGACCTCAATAATATTTGCATAGAAACGCTGTAGAAAGATCAGTTTGCAGTTCCTAGATTCTTTTGCAGGGCAATCCTTGCATGAACTCGCTGGCTTGCAGCGTATTGTTTTCTCGTGGCCTTCCATAACTTCAGTGTAACCCCCGTAGACTTTATGGTAGGTACGTATAGATAGAAACATTGTGACAGTATGCAGTATTGAGACATGTAAGCAGAGTTATGTCACTGGTTTCAAAGCACATGTATTGTGAACTTGTAGAAATGAGTAATCTCCATGTACTGCGGTTTTTGAACCTGGGCGTTTTTGTAAGAATTAATGTTGTACTTCTACGCCAAACCAGGTGGATAGGTGGGACGTCATTCTATGCAGCCTAACGTTTTGGATTTCTGAAGGCATTTTGGATTTCTGTTAAGAATCCAGTTACGAACAACCGAAACGAGCGGTTGTCAATCGCGGATGAGTTCTTGCCCTACATGCCTTGCTGTAGATCACATTATCTAAGCCCCATATACAGGGTGGCTGAAAAGTATTGGCGCGTAGAATTAATAGTATTTTTCTCTTTTTATCCAGAATTATTCCACGCTTGCTATTGTTTCTGATAAACAAATTCATGAGTGAGCAGTTTCACAGAAAATTTCCTGAGTGACTTTCCCTGGCCTTCGTACAGGCCTTCATCTTTGTCTCCACAGAATCCACGGTGCGCCGCAGGTAGTCCTCATTCAATTCTGACTATGCTGCCCGAGTTCAAGGAACTCATATTTTGGGTTCGTGATATTTTTGCTCTCCAGATTCTCATTCGTCAACCCACGAAGAGAGAGATTCATTGAATTCAAATAAGGACTGCAACAGAGCCATTAATTCTTGTTAGGGAGTCCGAGGACCACCGACTTCAGATTTGCTATGGCTGTTTCGGTCTGAGGAAGCCGAGGACAGTCCTGCTCAAGAGCCATGTTGGGGTTCGTTCGTTTCCGTGAGACAAGGACTTTCCAACGAATCCCATCTCGATTGACATCAGCATGGATTATGCGGTCCTTGTCCATGAAAACCAGAGGCGTCTTTATAATTGTGAGCACTCCTCTGCAAACCATCAAAACTCTCGGTAACGACGACGTCGTGACAGCTCTGCTTTTGCCAGAGAGTCACCAACTCTAACTGATGGAAGGTTTGGTGTTCTGGGGATGGTGGACAAGTTTAGCGATGGAAACATTTTCCATGAGTCCCCAACACATCCTCGCGCGGCGCACCGGGAAAGTCTGCAACAACTTTTTCCATTTCTCACCCTTGACGCATAGCTTTGTTTTTCCTCTCTAAATAGCTGATAGCTACAAAGTCTCAGCCCTTTCATAAAGGTAAACTGGCAGGACGAGCGAGCGAATGCTGGACTTGCAGCCATCTTGTTCAGACTGACTCCACCATTCCGGCTTATTCTCTTTTTCACAGGCCCAGGAACTCCTCTTGGGTTCGCCCACTGGAGACCACTTGGTATTATTTTCGTTCTGATGCTTCCTACACCACAGCACAGTTTGATGACCTTTTGATCCGTTCCCGTGAAAGATATAACCTTCCTTTGTACAGGGTGGTCCAAAATTGCGGGGACAAGGTCAAGATGCGCGTTTTTCGACCTATCTCGAGTTGTGGCATTTTGCATCCAATCTTTTGCTGTTTATCTGTTTAATCGTCCAGCTTCTTCCAAAATAATACCTAACAGCATTAATTTCAGGGACAGCTAGGCCAACAGTCAAGCTTTATTCTATCACCCAATTATATCTTTCGTGTAGTCTAGGCGCGCGCATTAAACCAACGTGTAGGATTTTGCAGAAGGGTTAATTACCAATACATCGAAGAGTACAAGGTGGGGAAACAGAAAAATCCTGAAGCGGTTGTGAAAGACAAAGACAGCCTGCCATGGTAATGAGAACCGAGATTTGGTGAGGATACGCAGAAATTTGGAGCCGTTTTGGCGTACTCATCAAAGCGAATCAACAACACCAACTGCACAATGAGGGAAGCACTCCTTAGAACTTCAGGATTGGGAGTTTGCAAGCCTAACAAGTTCCATTTCCCTACCCGAACACTGAAAAAGAATGGGAAGCGGCCCTCACAGACGTTTTTCCCTGTTTTTGCCCAGGAAGTCATGCTCGCTTCCTCATAAATCCTATTTTCAGCATTCATTCGTGCAGATCTCTGGTTATGGTACTCATACACGAACAAGAACAGATGTTACTCCCATAAAATTGTTTAATTAACGAAGCAAACTCTTCTAGAAGCGTGGGTTTACTTGAGCAGAAGACATTACCGCGCCACAACTGGTGCCTAGTTCAAATTCTTCGCATCTTTTCTCGCCGGTGGTGGGAGGATTTGTGAGATGTAATGGTATATTCTGTTCAATGCTTGGTGAAAAACACCATATTAGGAACAGAACTGCCTATTTGCTTTCTAACGTCAGATATGAACCTTTTAGTGCGTCTCCGTAATTTTGGACCACCCTGTATTGATGCGATGGACTTTCGCGACCGCGGTAGGCGCACAGTGGATTCGCGATGAGCGCACTCTCGCGTGTTTGTATGAAACTAAACGAATTTAAGGTGAGAAGAAAGAAAATTCAATAACGTGTCAATCATATTTAAAACCAAAATGGAATGACATCATACACAAGAAAACAGAAGCGCTAAATAGGGCGTCAATACTTTTCAGCCACCCTGTATAACATCTCGGGGACATGGTGATGCTCAGTCGCCCCTTGGGACGACGACACCAGACGTTGTGGATCGCTGACGACAACGGCTTTATCGGTGGACTCATTGGCACGTTGTGCTCTCTTGTTTAATGAGTACCAGATGTGCTTGACACAATGTCAGTAGATTATCAAAACATCCTCCTATTCAACAGAATTAAAACAGATCGAGAGGGATAAAACATTTGGCGGACCAGAACACGAATAGCGTCTAAACCACTTCAAGGCCTCTGAAGAAGGCGTTGCCGTCGAAGGCTGCATAGAATAAAGTTCCACCTACCAACCTGGTTTGGTGCAGAAGTACAACATTATTGAAATAAGATAGCCGTTTCTAGCTACAGGATATCTGTAGTTCGATCGTCAATTCACTGATATATACACAGGAGGGACAAAATTCCGTGTCATAATTCGTACTTGCCAATTCTTAGGAAATAGTTGCAATTGCACAGGACCTCATCATAATAACAGGCAAATTACAATTCCATAATCCCTAGTCATTGCGAAGGTGGTGTGAACCAATGAAAACTCACCTGCCGAGCTCATATCAGTGCCGTAAGGTGCATGGTTCTCTCGCCGACATGCCTTTTATCCAGGACCGTATGACGCATTGACAGCAGACGTTCGGTCAAAAAATTCGTATGCAAAGCAAAGCAGTCATTTGTCGTCGAAGAACGATCAAACAGTAGTAATGCAGTAGGTGTTGCGCGAAGTTCTTCAAGGGTTGAAAAAATGACTTTCACTAAAAAACGTTGCCTTTGGAGACGTACACATGTGGTTTTGTTTCTGCTAGATAGTACGGATGTTTTATATTATGATATTTCATATGACATATTGGATATTTTAGGCATAGATAATGTGACGTAGGCGATTCATTGCTACCAACTATCTTCTTACTCTTTCTTTGACGTTTCTATCCGTTGTTTCTGTTGGTTTTCTACATTTTTGCTAATGGGACTACCTACCTGTTTGTGTTGTCTAACCCAGCTTTTCTTTTGAGCACAGTACGGAGCATTCGATCGACGACACTGAGGAGCTTCAAAGTCGCGCCAATACTGCAGCGTTTTGCCTTGGTCCTGCAGTGAGGAGTTGCTTGTCAGGCTTGCGTGGTGATAACTCATTTATTAATGTGCTCAACCAACTTTGTTCTGGTGATTCATTAGCACGTTTTGTTACACTTGCTCAGTCTTTCCAATGAAATAAGTTTCGCTCCTTAGTCGTACTATGCAATTGTGAGTTTGAAAGTGTTTCCCGTTTGTGAGCTCACCTTGTAAGTGCAGAAATAAAATAAATAAATTTCGTGGGCGATTCTTCTTCTCTGCTTTCATATTTCTTTCAATCAATGCTTAAATAAAAGTCATGATATTCTGGTTCATTTTATGAGCAATGGAGTTGTTACAAAACCAATGTGAGAGCATTGTGAAACCGCACCATAATAGTTTGTGAAATAAGGTTACTATTTTTAACACATTTTCTTGCTTCAATAGCAGATGATGAAGTCTTCCTCTTACTTCTTCTTATGTTTCATCACTATTTTCTATTCACTCTCATGTAAGTGAAGCGAGGTATTCATGATTCTGCAGCTAACATGGCGCTCAAACTGTTTCGGAGATCTCTCGAAGTTGTGAACTCTTTGCACTTCCAGGAACATCGATGTTGTATGTTTCGCAACATCTGATGTGACAGCAATGATAGCAGCACGTCAATTAGAAGTGACAAAAAACGCAAACGTCTGTCACTCACCGAAAAGATGTTTAGGAGAATGTGTCATTCGTTTGATAATTTATTGTGCATACTGAGACTTGCGTAATGTCAGCTATTCCTATTCAAACTCCAGAGCCTGACGGGATCACCAACTAAGTGATTAAAGCAGGAGGATATTCGCTTTGGAAAGCAACACTATTCACAGAATGTATTCACAAGGAAGATATCCCATACCAGTGCTGAAAGTCTTCACCGATCATCATTCCAAAGAAGGGCGACAGAAAAGATTTAAAGGACTATCGACCCATCGCATTACTGCCTGCAATCTATAGAATCCTAATGATATGCGTCGAATTGCGAAGCGACTGGATAGTGAGCAGCTAAGAGAAGATCAGGTTTTCGGAGCGGCTACCCCGCATTAGACCATTTTCAGACTACTAATCAACTGTTGGAGTGACGTCGCGAGTACACTATTTCCGCTTGTCTAATATTTGTCGACTTCGAAAAAGCCCTCGATTCAACTTAAATCGATGCGATCACGAACGCACGCCTTGATACGTCAAAATGTCCCTAAGAGGTATGTCAGAGTCCTTCACAATACTAACGGCAGCTGTAGCACGTCGATTCGCCTGTTTTACAACAACATCGAGGTACCTATCAGGCGTGGATTGCGACAAGGTGAAACAATATCTCCAAAACTCTTCACCGCTGCACTAGAAGACGTCTTGAGAGACATCGAATGGACCACAAGAGGCGTCGAGGTTGAAAGCGAAACACTGCATCATTTCGGTTTGCAGACGATATTTTCCTAATTGGTCATGATGACAGCACAGCGGCGCATATGCTGAAGGAGATGATTGAGTGCCAGACTTTATATCAATAGAAAGGAAACGAAAGCAATGCTGATAAATTACACTGAAGAGAAATACTGCTCGAAAACGACAGAATCGAAGTCGTGGAAATCTACATGAATCTCGGCCAACAGATCACAAACGACCACACGATCGAAAAAGAAATTAGAAGAAGACGATGTGCAGCATGGTCAAAGTTCAAAAATATGGAAAAAGTCCTCAGGAAAACAAAAGAGGTAAAAACACAAGCACACCCATTCGATATTCTTCCTGCGCTACTTTATGACTTGGAAACATCGACAATACGGGAATGAGATGAAGCAACTGACCAGTGATACATGCCAGTGCCAGTTACAAGCGGCGGGAAGGTTGAAAGAAAAAAAACCGATCTTCAAAAAAAAAGGTTTGTAGGAAAGTGTAGGCAAAGGTGTGCCGCCATCATACATGCAAAACATTTCTAGCTAATAGGTGACGTTGTATAATATGTACATTATCTATGTATTCGTTTCTTTTTTCTTCGAAAGTTTTGGTTCCTCGCCTGTAACAATATCAGTTTACAGCCTCAGGACCGAGCTGCTGCCTACACCAGTACATCCTTAACTAAATATCTACTGCTTCCATCTCAGATTGCCTTTTTCTGCTTTCTCCTATATTTCTCTGCATGCGAAAGGTTCTCTCAGTTCAATACCTCAAAGCTGATTCCGCGGTGCCTGCTCTTCTATTCCACTATACTTTTTTTTGTGAGTTAAATTTATTATTTTCTGCCAGCAAATTCTGGTAAAACACGGATTTGATACTACGAGGAAGCAGCAGATGAGGAACCTACCATTTTATCCTACTTAAACGCAGCATCCACGGAAACTTTTGCTCCTCAGATTTTTACACTTTCTGGTACTTTGGCGCAGTCCGATTAGTTTCTGTACTGTACAGTAACAACGACGGAAACCCACTGCGTTCAGCGCAGTAACTGGTACATCTTTGTGCCAGCCGCCAACTTGGACGAGTTTTCCGTTAGTTGTTTGTTGCGCGAATTACAACAGAAACAGCTGTCTTGCTGCAGTCTTGGTGGAATTCAGTCGTTTTTCTCCTGTTATGAGTTCTTTTGTTGATTTTTTTATACTTTTGCTACTTCTATTAGATGAAATGTGTTCTCATTTGCTTCTATAGAATTTGAAGCTCTTTGGCAATAGTTCGAACTGATTTTCGTTGAAATTTCAATTTTCTTCGAGTTCTCCTCCACTAGGAAATTCCACGATGTTTTGATTTTTAAGTGACGTCTTTGCTAAGTGCTGCACATTTTCCAGTGATTATTTATCTTGAAGGGGTGTGGAAAGGCCATAGTTTAGAACAAATAACTGATTGCGCAAATATCCAACGATTGAAAAAAAAGACATCGATCTTTTGATATCGTTCCCCATCCCCTGGCTCATGCAACTCGACCGCAACCGCTGCACCTGACCTGGTCATGAGCTTCTAAAAATAGGGTTTTTGGTGCTAATGGAAAGTTTTGGCTCTATGCAAGTGTTCAGCACCTTCTATACATTTGGAATTCGCTAAGTTTCTCAAGTCCAAAATTTCCGTGGGTGCTGCCTTTAAACAACAGTATTGTTAAAGAAGGAGTTGTTCAGATTCAAATGATATACGAATGTCTCAATATCCTCTCCGTTTGCGGTTGCGGCTTTAGGCGGAGTGATATCCCACTTATTCTGTTACGTAGTGCTAGCACAGCAATGTACACCAGGAATTCATCCTGAATTAGCTCTTGAATTGTATCTGGAGAGCTTTCCTGTTACTTTTTCGTGATCATGATTTGTCATCCTATGGCACACCTATGTGCACATAAATAACTAGATCACCTATGTGGACATTAATAATTAGATAAGTACTAAGGATGGAAATGGAAAGGAGGGAAATTACATCGAGATTCTAGCACAAGATAGAGAGGTTGCTTGGTGGGCTAGACGTAAGATGATTCGTAGTCAACCTCTTTGCAGACCTCTGAGGATAGTGAGAGGCCGAAACGTAAGGTAAATCGAGTGTTGACATCTATGTACAATACCTGGAAGGTGCAGAGGTCAAACACAAGACCATGCTGAGTTTTCTTAATAGGAAATCCTTGTGTTTGAAGTGGTAGCCTCCCCATCCCTATTCCTTGAAGGAGATGTATATGTGTAGCTGCTCCTACACGTACTTATTTTGGGCCCTCGAGACTTTTACAGGAATCAGAAGATATTTGGTGCAAGCACACAGCTTAAACTTGGAGTGCTGTGAGCTAAAGCTGTTTGCCATGTCTTAAAAAGAATGTTGGATAAATGCGATTCTTGACCAGCACAGGTCAGGACATGTATTTCCTCAGGTTTTTCTTCATTGCTTCCTCTTGTTGTTTCACTGTTGCTGTCGTTTCATCGCGCTCTTGGGATTTCGTGGAACTCACTCATACTTGTTTCTTCAAACCCATGTTTAATCTTTTATGTGGTTGTTTTCATAAACGAATAACACTGGTTTCTATTTCCTTCGCAAATGAGTGGCTTTAGAAAATG
>KN767545.1:0-16733 GCA_000816745.1 Ancylostoma duodenale | reverse complement strand
AGGTTAGAGGAACTATTTTTTCGGAAAACATGAACACCCGTGACAACCCTCGCACCAAGCTGGTTTGCCGCGTTGCGCAGTTGATGCGACGCTGCAGACCAGACGTGCAATAATCTGTGGTGCAAGAAGTGACCGGCATTGTATCTCTGGCTGAAATGGTCTAAAAAACCATAAGTTGCCCTCACTTTTATACACTCGTGCAACTCCATTTTTTTTTCCACAAAGTAAAAAGTGGCGAGGCTATCCAAAGAGTGTGGTGGCACTTATTTTGATCACTCTAAAAAGTTTCGAACTCTTTTTTTTTTTTTGAATCCCCACCCTATTTGCCTACATTTATTTTTCAATTCCACTTCTTACTATGTAGAGCTCTGAATCCTCTTAATGATGACGTTTCTGCAATGTCATCCGCTTGCTCTAAAATCTCTCTGTTCCTTGCTTTCAGGTAGTCGTCGCGGATTTTGTCCTGGATTCTATCTCGAGATTCACTATTCAGCCCATACATCCCTACAGGGTTCGTCGAGGTGGATAATCGAGTGACCTCCCGCTTTGCAAAAAAGAAATCCCGGCAGCCGATCCTTAGTTCCCTTGCGAGGTTGTTAATGCTGAAGCTGTCGTCTTTTCTATAACAAGATAGTTGCCGTCACAGTAGTGTCTCTTTGTTCTCACTCTAGTTTAGCAGAAGAAAATGTTTAGGACTGTACTGTTCAAACTTCAACACCACAATTACTGTTTCCTTCCACTTTCCTTTGTTATGTTCAGATATGACAATAAAAATTCCATACATATTTCTGATAATGACAGGTTTTCCTTCGTTACACGTCGCTATCTTACTAAAGGCTTTGCGCAAACTCACTCTGAATTGAGCATTTTGTCACAGGAAGATGTCAATTATTTGAGTGCGCCCTCAAAATGAACCTGGTAGGGATATGAAGTTCGTTAGACCAGCTGAACTGCAGCAGTACCCAACGGCCACAGCAGTCCGCCGCGCCTGATAGGTGGTGCAGCGCGGTAGGCCAGTGGAGGGGTGCAATCGTGATCGATTCTCTCTGTACTCAATTTTGCCACAATACTCGGGATTGAGCTTGCTCTGCGTTTTCCTCTATATGTTCAATGTTTTTCCTCATATTGTTCAATGTTATGTGTATATGTTTTTCTTGATTGAAAGCGATTTGGCAAAGAAATATTCCAATTTGAAGGGCGGCAGTCGTTTGGATTTCATTGCAGGATGCTAATAGCGCCGTGAGGATTTCATTAAAATTTCCCAAAATTCTGGATTTAAAAGAGTGGACGCTTCTGGGAAGCCAATCGAAGTCCGGGAGCACGTCACGTCTCACGAACTTAAGCAGAAAAATAGTGGTATCACCAGATGCGTGGTAAAAATGAAGATATGAGGAACGCATAAAGGTCTTAGGATTAATGGAAACGTCCAAAACATTTTTATCCTTCAAGTAAGTAAAAAGACGGGAAAGAATAGTGAGCACTCTATGATGAGCTTCACTTAATCCTAATTAGGGGCTGTAGTTTTTTTTTTCAGGATTATTTTCGGGTTGTTCCAATCATTTCGCAAGTTTTTAGAAGTCAGTAATCGTGTACATCTATGATGGCTTAAATAGCTACATCTCTTCGTTTGTTCAGTTTTGAACATAGCATCTCCAAGGATGACTTGTCACACTTATCGTAGGGTGATCGCACCAACCGATGGGATTACCCTATTTCCTGTAATGAATTGAGCAAACAATGTCTGTTGATTTGACCCTAATTATCCTTCTTTCATGAGCATTCCATACAGCGGTGCTCGGATAAGCGGCGAACTCATATGGTGACGCAGTTTATTCACGAGTATGTACAGGGAAACAATTCTATGAGAGAAGTATCGTTATAGAAGTGGATTTGACTTGAGGAAGTCAGGATCGGCGGCAACAATTTTCGTAACGAGAAAAGAGTGCAAATTGTAAGTTACGGCGAGGACTTCGTCACATTCGATATCCTGGAATGAAATATTCTATAGGAATATTCGACGAAAGTAAATACCAAAGTGGCGCTAAGCATTCGATCTGTACGCCTACGCTAGCTAAATCCAGAAAATTTACCACATACCTTTGTCTCCAGCTTTGCTGGATCTAATGATCTCTCATCTCGGAATACAAGCTGTACATGGACTTTTCCATCATCCGATGAAGAGTGAAGATCCCGAAATCGGTACTGCCACACATAGCTCTGTGGAAAAATATGGATAACTCAGTTTTTTACTAGCTACTTGTACTCTATAATATCTAGTAGGACTTCATCTTTGAACTTTTATGGATCGTTTCTGAGTGTCACCACCTGGAGGGGCGTTCTTATAAATAAAGTATCATCGAATATTAAAGTGTCCCACCCACGCAAAGAGCAACGCATACTTACTCCTGGATCAGTAACAGTATATTACAGGAAGGAAGTACTGTCATGGTGAAAACAGGCTTTGCTAAGCTAGAAAACTAATCTGAGAGATGCCTGGACAGTAGTTATGAGAGGATTTGCAAAATAGGTAAAGTAAGTGAGTGAAAAATCAACTCATCCACTTTATTAACACTACCAGTTATTCTTATCTGCTACCAGTTAACAGTACCAATTATCTCCTACCCATTATCTGTTATACCACCTACGTACGCATCACTATTTCTAGATCGGGTGCAGAGGGAGGGGGGGGGGGGTTGTAGGAAGAAACATGGGGTTTGCCAGATCGCCGCAAGTTCAAACACAAAACAATTTTCAATTCTAAAAATAATTGCTTTTCTAAAGATAGGCCTTCGCCGCTGCTGCTTACCTACTAATACTCAATTTATTTTTGCAGAATCAATATAAAACTTTGATTTGAAGTACTTAATTTTACCAGTGATTTCATGCTCTAAAGTACGCCCAGCCCCTTTTCCCACCCCGCAGCAAAGCCATAGCAAGCTCACCTTTGTGGGAATATCGTACAAACTGATTCCTTGCTTGATATCCAGAACTAAACCGCTTGGCCTGCCTTCATAACTGCATGCGAAAGTGCGTGTCTGGAATGCAGAATCCCAGGATTAGTTGAAAATGTCTTTACATCGCATACCTGCATCGCTATGACAGTGGCGTAGACACTTTTGTGATAAGCAGCTTCGAATGATTCCAGCATTTGTGGAGTCTCGAATGAAAGATAGTGTCTGGTGCCGTCTGCCATACATGTCTCCAAATAGAAGCAGTTTTCTCGTTTATCGAGACGGCGAGAATCGTTAGGAACCTGAAATCCTCGTTATAGTACTTCTTTTCATCAAAAAATAGGCAGGCTAACCATTACCTCTTTAATAGCGACATCATAGCTTTTGTAGAGGTACAGGCATTTGTTCAAGTCCTCTGAGCTCAGCTTAAATTATTAAGATAATCTTCAGTGTACTAGGCAGCTAGAAAAGAGGGTATGCTTTTATACTTACCGGTGGGCTCTCGAACAAGCATACATCTCCACCTTTCAAAATCAGAAATCGCGGCTCCCATTTTTGTTTCGGGTCTTCCGATAATCCTTCGCTCATGTACTCGTTCACCCATCCGATGTAAGAGATCTGCAAAAGAACAGTTTTGTTGTAGGAAGTGACGAGAGGAGATAGGACGAAATGCTTAAAAAACCATGATGTGATTACTCCAACATGGAAAACACCAGGGACCAACATCGTTTGAGGGATGGGTAATCCCGTCGGTACATTTACACATATGTATGTATGTAGGTAGCAGCTGCGTATAGACAACATCACTTATTGCTAAACACGTGGAGGGGTGCCAGGTTAAAGGTAAATCTGGATACGTTAACACGTTTACCAGCGGTAATCTCAGTGATGCCTTCGCGCCCAGCGGTAATTACAATTACTCAAGGTTAACACTCTTCAGCTAGTTTTTAAACGATAAAAATAGAGATTTGTTTGATGATGTGAGGTGGACATAATAATGACATCACTCAGCGAATGATCTTGGGAAAATCGAAATAGTTTGCAGTCCACATAGCGGGTAATGGTCGAAAATTGCAGGATACTTCAGGTTAGGCCTAACGTTCCATAAAATAGAGTTACCACAGGCTATTCCAGTAATTCCAGGCAGGGAATCAAAATAATGATGTAAAATTATTACCTACTTTTTGCCAGATGGGTTTCAAAGCCAGGAAGCATCACTGAAAAGATGGATGTCTTCTTAATCATGGGTAACAACTGTTACACCGTTGGGTAAACGTGCTGATGGGTGTCAGATGAAGGGTAAATTTGGATGCGTTCACACGGATAATCTCAATGATACATCTGAATCCAGGGCCTGCAAGCATTTTTGGAGGGACGGGAAGTTTTGAGTACCAATGTGTAGTAACTAGGTATAGACAACTTCAGTTATGGGTGAAAATGTTGATGACTGCCATGTAAAGGGAAAATTTGGGTACGTTAACACATTCATCATGGGCAATCTCAAAGATGTATCTAGGCCCATTGCAAAACTTAATGGTGTTTATGAGATGGATGGAGAATGTTTACGTAGAAGGCATTCTTCGAAGACACTGGAATCCATATTCGCTTTGAATCCTTTGTTTGAATTGTTATTGGATAACTAATTTTTTCCTGTTTCTTTTGCTTGAATGGTTCATTGTTTCGAATGTCTAGGGTTCCGTTTTCTTTGTAAGGAGCAGCTCGAATGCACTCGATAAATAATTAGATAGGTAGATAAGTAAAATGAAGAACGAAAGTTTTTGTGAGAGACTCAAACACTAAGGAACTACATATTTAAGAACAAAGTTAGTACCTGGAACACCTTTAAAATGCTCACCTGTTCACTTTGATGCAGATACTTGTTGCTCATTTTGATACTTTTGTGGTTAAGTGATTGAATATGATTGTTAATATGCCCAATCCATTGCTCGAGTGCACGAGCATCTTCGCAGTGAATAATCCCCGTCGATGAGCCATCTACCGCTCGTACTTCGAAGGAATTCGTTCTGGGAGAATCAGCCAATGAAATAGGTACTATACCTGTTAACTCTAAATTCTGATACCTGAGATTATCAGTGCCCCATAGGTATCGGGTGAGATATGCCATTGGTAGGGGTATTACTGTGATAGTTTTCCATTTCTCGTCCTTGCCTTCAACACCGGCGGATTTTTCCCGGCCATCATAAAGACCTAGATCGGACTGAGCTTTCATAGCAGACTGAAAGACAAATATAGACAAAAAAGCAAACAAGTGAAAATACTACGAAGTACAAGCAAACCTTCCAGGTATTTGGCTCATAGATTTTATCCAGGGCACCTCCAGACCTCCCAGGTTGTAACGATTGCGCCGGCCTAGAAAAATCAACTTTACCAATGACGCTGGTTAAAAAAGCTTTGCTAACACTAACTTAAGGTAAGAGGCTATGTTAGAGTAGTGTCGAACTCCAAGCCGGAGTTCATCTCCTTCAGCTTTCAACATTTCTACGACTTCATCATGGGATCGTCCTTCCACTGGTTCCCCATTAACCTCTACTATGGCGTCACCGACATATAATTGGCCTGTTTGGTCGGCTGCAACAAAAACCATGGAATTATTATTTCTACAATGGGAAGATTTTTTTCTTATATCATTTCTGTACATGCAGCTTTTCATGTCGATTTTTCCTTACATCTATTTTCGTCTGAACGTAGTTCAAGGATTGGTAGTGAATAGTCTTGCTCGCTTGTTGGGAGGCTTTTCAGAAGAATTTTCCAGCTACATTTCCTCGTATTCTAGAGGAAGCCGACGCGAATGTCAAATATCGTTAGCAAAGTGGGTTTTGAAGAAGTTAAGGACATCACGGATTCGAGGAGGACATCATGGATAAAAAAGGAGGGGTGGGGAGAGGGAAGGCGAGTGCTGTTTCCACGGAATACATAGTTGTCTTAATAGTCGGTAGGTCTCTCCAAGATTCAAGAACTAACCTGGCATTCCAGGAAATATTTTCGATATAACAATAGGCAGGTTCTGAGCATTTTCGGTTCCACCCTGAAATGATGACTTGTGAGACAACTGACAATAATTAATAATATAAATAGTAAACAGAGTATAAGAATGCTTTGGAGGACAACTGTTACAATTTAGTTCACTTTTCATGTGAAGATTGATGTTGGCTATGCAGTGTGTTAATGGTACAATATGCAAGGGATTTCGTTACAGTTAAAAACTTAATTATGTGTATAATTTCAAAGTGGTTTTGTTTTAGTTTCCCCACTCACTCCCAATCACATTTTGTGTGCGGGTGTCATTTTTTCCAGGATCTTCCCACCTTTATTGACAATCCCAGGCCGCCACCTTTTCGTTTTATAACAATTGTTCGCGTCTGGTCTTCCGGCGCCTCCGTGTCCACATCATTGGCAGCGCTGTCGCTGGGAATTTCTATTGACAGCTGATCTAAAAACATAGATATGTAGGTGGGCAGTCGAACGAGGCGACAGATCCTTGCTTTTTCATAACCTTATTATAACTTTTAGGAATAAAAAGGTGTAGGTGAAAAAGTGATGTGAAATTAAGCTCTATGTTGGCAGAGAAAAGGCGAAAAGAGACATAAAAAACAGCAAAAGCTAGGTGGAAACACGAACCTTTGGATAGTAAGAGTCTGGATGGACGGCCTCGGCCTTTACCATCACTGATGAGTACAAGCCCGTGGTGTACCTAATAATCACATTTTTCTAAAACTATTAAATGATTTTATTGCTTCATATTAGAACCTTATTCATTGCATGAATAAAGGCTCCAAATTTGAAAAGTCGGAAATCCAGAAAGACGTACCACATCAAGATTTCGCTGTCGGTTCTTCATACGAGGAACGGAGTAGTAAGGCGAGACGAATGCAAGCGGATTGAGGCCGGGAGGACATTACACTGACAGGGAGCAGCCGGCTGCAATTGTTGATGAAACAAGCCGCATTGGTTTCATTGCTAGGTGAAACGGAAATATGACATTAAAAATGTTTCAACTGCTCCAGAAATTTATATCCAAGCGTTTACTACCTGGGTGATCTTCTGGAAACGGATCAATGAGCGTAAATTTACTCTCAAGTCACATTTCATCGGAATTTGTGAGAATGGGTAGGCGTAGTGAACGAATTTCTTGCATATTTGCACGCCTTCGAAGCTAATATTTGTCGACTCTCTTTTAAAGTAACAAAAAGTAGCCGAACTCAGTTATCGTCTTCTACTGTTTCGCATTTACTAGTTCTTTGGAAAATCTTCAAAGTAATCCGCCCGCAGTTTTATTTGTAAAAGCACAGTTACCTCCACTCGGAATCATGATTTGAATGCATGGATTACTTTTGCTCTAAATTTCGTGAGAAAACCTTCAATTCATATTAGTTCCTTGATTCTTTAAAGGAGTAAAAGCGAAGTAAAATTTCACTTACATACACTACACTCTGTGTCCTCATTCGCTTCAGGAGTCAAAATAAGAAAAAGGAATAGAGTATACCTAATTTCCGTTTCATTCCTACCACTGCCTGGAAAATAAGCATGGAGGATGGCCTTTCCCGGGCTCACAATCAGCGATGGAGGCCATATAGATCCAGAAAATGAAGGCTACTAATGCTCTGGCATGTGGGCTTTTTACGGTAACTTATGGGGTCTTCGCTGCCTGTTTCCTACTTCCTTGTGTAGCTAAGAGGCCTAAGGTTTACCTGCTCTCAAACCTGGGTAACCAGGCCAAGTTTCGTTCAAATACACCCGTGAAGACTTGCACTGAACTATTTTTCATGACATGGTGTGACAGTGCGAATAGTTTTCCGTTTAGGAGATACGTACCTAATTTTACTTAAAACGTAGTATCCTTAGTCGTTAAGTTGCAGAACGAGTAAGTAGATAAATTTCTTCGTAGGAATTCGAAGGTGTTGCGCTCGCTCCGAGAAGGCTCGAGATATTACATAGCCTGTTTCGGGAACGGCGTCGGTTCCAGGATCCTTGAACGAGCTGTAATTTGTCTCTACGCTGTCGTCAACTACTACGCTTTTTCGTGCTTTTCTTTGTTCTCCAATTTGTCCGCAACTCTCATCTCTTTAGAAACGAGCTATAAGGAACATGCTTCTGAGCTTACATTAGATCTATTCATCAATGCAAGAATATCTCTTAAAAAAACACTGGATTCGAATGAACTAGTCAAAGAGAACACGAGAAAGCTGGAGCTCACCCTAACGTAATTTGAGCCAGTTTGCTAACTTTACCATTCTTTTACAGTGCCGGCCAATAACTCTTTCACCACGGAAGGCAACCCCCCTGGTCTGCCGCGCCGCACCACCTACGCGATGCAGCGGACCAGCGGGGTGCTATGGTTATCGAGGGTTGCCGGTACCAGTGTTTCACTTGCGTTTTCACCTAAGCATTTTGGAATGAAGACAAAAACACAAAGAAAACGGTGAAAATCACCGCCCGACAACAACATCGTCCAGCTGGTCTGCCGCACTGCATAGGTGCTGCGGCGCGGTAGGCAAGCGGTATTCAGTGATGCAAGAGTGATTGACCAACACTGTACAACTGTTTCCTGCACCCAGTTAATTCTTTTCATATCTACGGGACGTTATGGTTCCTTAACGTTACGTTTAATTATTATGCTCTCCTGAAAGCACTGTCGAACAAGCAATTCCTCAAAATTTCCTGGTTTTGTAGAAAAGGTGTACATGATTTTAGTTGTTGCATTCTTTCACCAATAAGTCTGCAACGGTCTTCGCCCCTCATGCATTAGTAGAGTACCATCGATAAAGTTTCACGGATATGATTGCTTCTTATGGCTCATATGGACGTTTGCGGCTCGAAAAGTTGTTCCGATAAAGTATGTCTTCTCTCCTATGCTAATCGTAATACTTTGCATGGATGCAGAATCACACAAGATGGAAAGTTCAGTCTAGTGAGCAGGGCGCGTTACAGTAACTCTCAAGCGTAAAATCAAATGTATTTTGAGTGTCTGCGTAGTTATGCGTACACACGAGAAAACTAGGAAAAGTCACTGACACTATAGCGCTTCACGCCTTCGCTGGAAGTGTATGGTGGAGGAAAATAGCATTTCTGCCACTTCGCCGCAAGTTCCCGTGTATTCAGTGCAGACACACTTGAGGCGCTTTTGATTTTACGCTTGAAAGTCACGGTAATGCGCCCTGCTTACTAGACTGCACTTTTCACCTTGTCAGAACCACTACCTTGGAATTTCTTGAGAAGTGTTTGAATTAAAGACGTTTATTGCATCTAAGTCCGTTTGTAATCAAAAATTATCAGAACGGTCATCTAATATAATGCATTTCTTTTTAAGCAAATGTCTCCACGTTAATCCCACCCCGCTGTGAGAGTTATCGTGCTCCACGACAAATGTTGCGCTCTCGTTTTTCGCAGAAGTTCAGTGTCTGCTTTCATCTCTGCTTCATTTTCATCCACTTTTGTTGTTACCTTTGATTATTACGTTCTTGTATAAGTTTTTTTGTTCTAGTTCGAATTTAGAAGTGTAATTTAAAATCGTCGCGATATCGTTTAACACTTTTATGTTTCTTGACGTTTTAGCGTCTTTTTGCGAACTATACAGCTGGCTTTTGCTTTGTCGTGTAAATACTTTTCTATATTCCTACTCTGTACATTTTTTTGAATTCATCGAGGTGGGTGCTTGTTTTTTCTATAAGTTCATCAACAAACCGTTGAAATTTCAACAGTTTTTCATGACTAGTCATTCTCAACTCATTGCTTTTTCAGTTATTTTCTTCTTTGATCCTATTCTGTGTACTATATTTTTTATTGGATCTGTATAATATCATATTCCATCTGTGAATTTTAATATTTGATTATTCCCGCGACTTTTGAGGTTAGTGATCGAATTTTCCTTTCATTTTTATCAGTTTGGTGCTGAGAAGTCGACGTTTCGAAGTGACCTGGAGACCATGGTCCCGCTTCTTCTCACCACTATGTTTTTTTTAGCCTTTCTTGGTTTTAAGTCGACTATCTGTATTCTCTACAACTACTGTATAAGGATATACTCCTGTATAATTCTGTAAAGTGTGTAGTTGGTGTCATTGGTATTTCTGTTGTTGTTTTGGACACAGTGATTTTTTCGGATCTCCGTTCTTCTTCTTCGACACATACGTGAGCGTTAGTTTCAGTTATCATGTTTTCCCAGTGTGTTTGCTAGCGATTTTTTATTACCCAACTTTTGTAGCAATTATTCAGTGTGTGCCTCTATTTTTTCCAAACAATGGACTCTAATTCTTGTCGACAGAGCCAATTGGACGAAAAAGTTGTTCTAGAAGCCATATTCGGAGAAGACGTCGTCTTTACAAAGAACGCATGGGATGTCCGTATCGCAAATTTTTCTCCTAACTTTTTCTACCAAAAAAATGTTTTTGATGCAGATATGGTCCCCTCTCGAGGTGACAATTCACCTTGAGCCCTTGCACACAGGTGCTGAGGAAAGCCGAACGTTTGTTTATGCCGATTTACATGTGCAGTGTTCGGAGACTTATCCAAAAAGGTAATGCAATTTTCCACTTGTACTTTTACTTTAGCTCGACAATTTAGTGAACCGATCGTCAGTATCAAAAATGCCAAAGGTTTGTCTGATGAGAACATCAAGGAGCTGGTTCGGTTACTGAGTAGAAAATGCAGGGAGTTATTAGGAAGTGTAAGTTCGCTCTGAATGATGTATTTACAAAATGTTCTAGAATCGATGGCAATAACTATAGTTTATTTCAGCCGATGGTATTGGAATTGTGTGATGAAGTGAGAAAGTTTTTGTATGATCGTAATAGACCGCCGCTCGGATCCTTCCACGACGTCATGTTAAGATTCAAGGAGAATCAAGATTTCCTACTACAGGTATTGCTGAAACTGGCATAGTTCTGATGAGCATCCTATCCTGTGTATTCGCTATGCATTTCAATATAAACATTTCTAGCAAAGGAGACTTGACAATGAGGCGAAAGAAGTGAAAGCACTTGCGGAAGAGAAGGAGCGGCAGCTGCTGGAGGCGGAGTGGAGGAAGGAGGTCAATGAAAACGACGCAGCTCAGGGGGACGGTGAAAAGGTGAGGTTTTACCACACTATATGTTCAGAATTTTACCTCCTTCAATTTCAGTTTGAACTGATTGTTTTTCAATCTCCAGCTAAAAGCCTTCGCGCTTGCCAAGTTCACGTTATTTTGAGACCTTAACCTTCTTGCGTTAGTATTAACAGCCCACAATGCTGCATCCCCTTATAGCTTGTTATGATTAGTCTTTTTGGGAAAGCTTCGATCAATCTCACAATTAGGTGTCGACCAATTAAGCATCATTAGTGAAATTCGTGAACTTTCCGGGAAACGCTCCAAGTTTGCTACTCATGCAAAGTTGCCGAATTTTTTTTCTCGGGAAAGTGTGGTATTTGCTGTTATTTCTACCATTGCTTCTTCACTTTTTTATGACTGCCTTCCCGGGCAGGTTTGTGAATACCACCTCAGATTTTGCCATGGTGATTGTCGTGGGAATACTGATTCGAATTGCGTCGCTTACCTCCTCTATTGCCTTTGGCCTGCGAACAGTTCCAGTCACATTCCCAATGCCGCTGTTTTTGTATTTTCCTATCCATTTTCTCCATTTCTGGAACTACTGAAACAACTCTGCATCGTCCCTGTGTTTTTTGTCTGTACAGACATGTTTTTATGTTGTTATGCCCTAGTTTCTTTTCCTTCTCCGTTGCCTTTTCCCCCGACTTATCCAGTTCGCCTTTGGTGGTTGCGTCAAATACGGAACGTAACCCCATTGTCGATACTAGGGTAATGTGGGATGAGGAGTCGCGTTGAAATGCATGTTTTGTGTAACAAACTCGTTATCTCTTACAAAAGAAGCTTTGTTAATATGATGCAACCTATTATCACCCGTATAAGATTACCAAAATGGCATGAGAACGCCACCGATTGATACCTGCGGCTTCCTGGGAGTGGTTAGAAGCCTCAAGTTTGCAATATTAATGAAGGCTTTTCGAATGGGTCCCACTTCCAATCATTGAACCTCGATGATTACACTTGGAGAATGATTTATTCTTTACATTCCATTCATTTGATTTTAGTGCAGAAAAACGTGCAGGAAACTTTTGGCTAGCACAGATAGAATCTCTAGGTAAACGTTTATACTTCTTACAGAACTCATATCGTTGTTTGCATGAGTCCTGATTCCGCGTTTTCAAACTAATTATTTTAGTTCTTACTAACATTGTTTCACCAAGGCCCAGGTGCTTCATTGAACGGATGGGTAGGCTCATTCCCATGGTAAACATGTTAACTTGCCCAACATACCCTTTATATGGTCCATATCAGCATGTCCATTCATACATTACGTCCTACGCAGCTTTTACCCATGGGTAGGAGATTAGCCATTCTTCCAGTGATGCATCTGGCCGCAAGAACCACAACTATACCTTTCTGGGTGAAGTGGGTAATCCACTGAGTGGTTGGTGAACTTCCATCGTCACGTATTGTGCTGTTCAAAATACTCACGCACGTTTCTATAGTGAAAGGAGTTTCAATTTTGCATTGATATCATTGAAGAAGTCAACATTTTAACGTTTTTTTTTCCAATCTTATCTATTGCAATGCACAGCAAGTCAGATTCTTTTGAGAAAGGTTTCGGCTCTTATATTGGGTTTGGCTCGGAATTATTCTTGAACAAAACATGAAATCGTTTCTAATCTATCTTTTCTTCATGTTTTCTTATTTCTTTTGACCCTTCAGTGTTCATTTCCATTGCACATAGTTGTTCACTTTCCTCTATTGCTTAACTTTTTTTTTGGCGCTGCATCATTTTCTGTGTAGATGCTTATTTCCTGTTTCACTATCGTCCTATGAAGAAAAAAATAATCCACTATTTCGAAAGTAGTTGAGAACACTTCTTTCTCCTTTTCTGACCAGATCAACTGGATGGAGTAGGTGGAACTTCTCCTTCCTTCAGTTTCACGAATATTCCTTCCTTCTTTTTCTGATGTAATCTGAGGGCTTGGTTTTTTTCCATTACCGTAAGTAGTAAGAGCTTTTTTTTGTCGTTGCGGTCTACTATTTTGATAATATTTACATTTTTCCTAGTATTTAGTTACAGTTGATAACTTGAGTCACATTTGTACACTGACGTTCTCTTTAGCTGCGTTTTCACGTATTTCTAGTCAATTCTGTTGCCCATTAAACATCCCTTTTATTTATCATCATGTCTCAATGTTCCATACAGTTACTTTTGCTTTCATTGGTATCTTATGAGTTACTCCAAACGTTATCTCCATGCTGACAACGATAATTACATTTATGTCGCACTGCACCATATGCGAGTCTATAGATTCACGGTGAGAATAGAGAACTGAGCGTGAACCAATTTCTGTATATGTAAGGGTGAATGTCTGTACGCACAGTCTGTTAGCCCAGGAAGTGCCCTCGAGTGGACCTTGTCTGCAATTGCGGCCGATCGGCTTTTTCGATCTATTTTTACACCTTTTCTGTAAGTTTTGATATGTATATGGTGTGATTCCTTCCATTCATCGAGAGGATAAGTAATTCCATAGCCATGGGTACAATTACACATGGGTAGCATTGGGGTAAACAACGTCGCATATAGGTAGACTTGTTGATGGGTGCCAGGCAAAGCGTAATTTTGAGTACATCAACACGTTTACCATGGGTATTATCAGTGATGCATCCGAGCCCTTATGTGGATAGTGGATTCTATATGTGCCTTCAGCATGTGAAACAACCCCATTCTGCAAGATTCCGATGAATTTTGAAAAAAAAAGAGCTACAAGGTGAGTATAAGGTCATGGTGATGGCAAATAGGCGTCTACATCCTTTATTTCCTATTGAGTTGCTGCTTCTTTCCCAAGACTACTAGTGTTAATTTGTTAGCATCAGATCTGTACTTCCATTGTTTACATACAAGACTGAAATTTTATAGATGGCTCATTTATTTATTTATTTATTTAATGCACTCAAGGTGCGTCAACAATAAGAAACAACTAAAACTGCATGAACGGCTCGTGCTTACTCTTACCCCCCCAGCCCCGTTTCGATCCTGCCGCAGTGATGTTTCGCCACGCTTCATTTTCATATAGCTGACAGTGTCCAGAAAACACGTTCACATATTTTTTTTTTTAGAATGCATCATGTGTTAGAAACAAGTCCTACTGAAAGCAGATGTAGAAGGTCTGATACAATTTGTTCGCTCCTCCAGGCGATTTTTTTGGAAGCCTAGTACAGTGTGAGAACGTTGGTGAATGCACTTCGAATAGCTTGAATACTTCAAGTAGCTTGAATGAGTCGGATGATTTCGCTTACGTGCCACCATCAGGGGAATCACCGAAAGTCTCAAGACCTGCCTAGCAGCTGGTTAACAGTATTTCTAGATCTAATACAATTCCTTGTTTGCAGTTGAGCAATCGACGTAGACACCACGACGGTCCTTCCAATTCTTCTAACTATAAGATGCACTTTTTGTGTATGTCCATAGCTGTAACCATAATCTTGGCCCACCCCAATTTACGCTTTACCTGGCATCCATCAACACGTTTATCCATACGCGACGTTGTCTACGCCTAGCTGCTACCCATACGTGATCATACCCATGGGTATGGGATTACCCATCCTTTCAATGATGACTCTGGGCATAGTGCGTTTTTGGAATGTTGTAGGTAAAAGTCGGTAAATCGTAAAATAGTGGTTTAAGACCAGACCAGGAAAAATCGGTAGTTGTTGCATGTTAGCAGTTTAATTGTAAACATAAGTAATATTTTTGATCCCAAAACTTCCAGTGGTAACGACTCAGCCTTGGAAAAATGTGGGTGAGACACTGGCCCAGCGCGCACCTTGATGAAATCAAATTCTTCTTGGGCCTACTCCAAGGTTTGTGAGGAGACTCCAAATTTCTGCATGGTGATAAGAAGGCCTTTGTCTATAGAATCTATGAAACACTACGGAATCTTCCAGGATGGATGTAGGACATCACTAGGCGATTGTGCATATCCACTTTTGCAGTAGAGATGAATAGTTACTTTAGGAGGCAACATCGTCATTGTATTAATCCCAAATTAGCATGTTTATATTAGAAAAAAAGAACAAATCAACAAGTCCTTACCAGAAAAAAAACAATGGTGAAGTCCTCCTTAAGCTAGGGAAAATATGTAGCTATTGTAGTGCGATTTCAGTGTACGTTTGCAAAAATTTGGACCCCTCCCGAAAGCAAAGCTATTAGTGAGTCTAGAGATACTCCATCCATCCTCCAAATTGTCTGGAGATTTTTTTGGTTCCGTAGTAGAAGGCTCTTACCACCTCCCAGGGAAGAAAACGACCTTCACTACCCATTTGCTAGAGTTAAAAGACCCGGACTTTCCGAATTCTGTGACCTAAGAGAGGAGAAAGCCTCAGAATCGAAAATTATATTCATGCTCACAACTAGCATACAAACAAAAAATAACCATTAGTTTTTCCAGATTCCTCTTCCGTATGTTTTTAGCAAGCGATTGGAGTTGACCATAGATTTTATTATTTTGCCAGGAAGGATGGGTTATCTCACATTCACGATACAAAATGGTGGTTCTGGTATAAAATGGGTGCAAAATGTGATGTCTAGCAGCTTGTAGATTGTCAGTGAAAACAAAAGTAGCTGTTTAAAGAACTAGAAAATATTGAGTAAAAGAGATAATCAATGGGCAGCAAGATAAAAATCCGTGGAGACGCAGCTGAACAGGAGATCAGTTGGCACAAATGGAACTGAGGTAACATATTAGGATAGTGATACTTCCTATGGGTTTTTCAGGAAAGTTCAAAATGTTAAACCACGAGTTTTCCGTAATTTTCCATTCCATGTAATTATGATGAAATGCGAAGTATGGTGTCATGTGAATGACAGTGTTCAAGTGATTCAAACATTGGAAAATTGTGAGGAATATTTATAAAAAATTATTAAAACATCCCAACCTGGGATTCAGTCCTAAGGTTCAGAGCTGCCAGATTATTCTCTAGGAAGCCGTATGCTTATCAGCACTTTTTAAAAGAAAAATCCCTTCTCATTTTGTGTTCCTGAAAATTTTTCCGCTGTGTTCATTCACATATTCATCCAGTTATAGAGGTTTTACAATGCGACCACCGAAAGAGTGTGCTTAAATTTGATTTTTTTTTGCTGTAAGAAGCCACTGGAACACTTATGTAAGTTTGGGAAGGTGCCAAAACACTGGTATCAGTCGTCGAACCGTAACGGTGTTTATACTAATTGTCCCAAAAAAGTTGTCGTTGGTTTTATCAAGGAACGGGGAGGGATTTTAGAGAAATTAGAAACTAGGATAATATGTAGTGCTTGGAAAAGCGGGCAGTTAAAGCAGAAAATGGCCACAAATAACTATCATCGCTTATGATGCAAGCTCCATGAACTGCTGTTCTCCCTGCTCCGTTCGATAGGGCTCTACCACTATTGCAACATTATTTTTCATGTTCGATCTGTGAACTCCTTGGTGTGATGATGGGAACTTGGCTCATGTTTGCTCTTTACAAAGCACGGTTCTGAAAAATCATTTTCAATACCCTTCAGATTTCCTTCCTTTAGAAGTAATCAGCGCGCCTTCTTTGTACGGAATTTGTCGAAACCTAAATCAAGAATGTACAGGGGTCGTTGCTTTTGGGTTAATTAAGACTATTATCCACTGGGCGCATGAAATCCAAGCTTATCATTAGGAAATGGTCGAACCGCTGATTCATTCATCAGAAAATCATTGCAAAACTAT
>KN767541.1:0-13519 GCA_000816745.1 Ancylostoma duodenale | reverse complement strand
TTTGAATTTCTTTCCCGCAAAAAAAGATTGGAGCGATCTGAAGACGTGGTAATCGCTTGGCGCTAAGTCAGGCGAATATGGTGGGTGGGGTATATTAAATTCTTGAGGGACCACCCTATCCAGAACACTACAAAATCCTTGTCAATTGTTCCTCAGAGGCCCTTAACCTACTAGTGTTTAACGTGGTCTTTATTTAATTTACTCTGTCCACTGGGGTCACTTTACCCTTTACTGATGCTCGTTTCCATTCGATTTTTTCGATGATGTTATTATGCTGACGTGTTATTACGGGTCCCTCATGCACCGTGTATCTTATCAAAACGCAATGCCTACGCACACATACGTATTTTGTTTTTGAGGCTTATCTAATTCAAGTGCTCCTCACACATTGAGAAGGTGGGTTTTCCTACAAAATCCTCATTTTCTGTGAATTTGCTCATAATTTCATTGAGGTGTAAAACAGGACGGGATAACACCTAGAAAAAAGGGCAAGCATCGGATCTAGGGAATGACCAGTTCTCTCACGCGACATAAATTCTCTGTGAATGGGCGTCGAACTTCGTGGGAATTCATGCTGTAGTGAAAGACCCATTTAAGATGCGCGTCTTGGATCGGAGAACTCCGAAAATCCATGCGCTTGGATGAGAATGGGGACGGGATAGACCTCAAAAGCCGGCAAGTTAAGTGTTTTGCACTGCTAGAGGAAAGAAAGTAGGCTAATCGTCGGCTTCCCGTTAACCTTGCTTCCTTCGCATCTCCATGTATCGAAAATCGCGTCAAGTTCTAAACGATTGACACGGTTTTAAATGACCTGGGTGTTTGTGGTGTGTAAATTGATGCGAATGGTGTTCATAGGTAGCTTTGTACACGATGACAAAGATGTCCCAAAAATGTTGGACTTCAATTGCATGCGTTTTAATGGATAATATTATGTGCACATTTGAATGCTTTCTATTTTGGGTGCACAATCTATTTTTGCCTGTGATCATAGCGAGGATAGGAATGAATGCTTCCTGGCTATCAAGTTTGTTTGTAAAGGCAATTTGTACTAGATGCGTGCGTTCGACACGCGTGCGTCTATATAATGAAGGATAGTAACAGGATGACGCAGCTCAAACGCAAGTGAGACACACGCGATTGCGTTCTCGCGGAGGCCGTGTGACATTTTTTCAGGGCATGTTTGCCCGTTGACCAATTTCCTTGAAAAATTCTCCGCGCGTGAATGCAGGCGTCTGACGCGCGACTGACGCACGCATCAACTATAAACTGGCCCACATCCAGCTTTCTGGCGTTGTTTTTTTTTCCTTTGCGGACTGTTGTGATCCAAGAACCTAATTTATGGGCAGATGTGGGAAGAGGGTGTGGAACGACATGTGCGAATTTTCGAAGGGCTGACACCGCGACGCCATTCGCAGTATTTATGCTTGCTGTGCAAAAAATAAGACCTAGAAATATACAGCCTTGCGGAAGGGTAGGAGATGGGCATGGTTGCGATGCGAGGGACTGGGAATCCTGCGATAAAATAATTCGGAATATTTTTCATTGGTTTTTTTTACACATGATCGAGTAAAAACGCTTGTGCCACCACGATATCATTCGCTCAGTATTGGGCTATTGCCAAAATCGCTGCGATTGACACAATGAGAAGCGATTCAATCTTTACAGCATGAGAATCGATATCCATCTTTTCCATTTTCGTGATTACCACCATTGCAGCTTTGTTTTTATTCATTTTGAACTCTATCCATATTCTAAATCGTATCGGGGGAGGTAGTTTGAGAAAGCAAGGAATTGCTCATTTGCCGACAAGGGCCGACATGGATAGCTCCATCTATGCCGAGCTGGTAAGCGTTCCAGAAAGATACCCAGCTACACAATCTCTTCGTGAAAATAGCTGCGCAATCCTGATAAAGCTCACCGTCATGTGTTCCAGTGTGAGGTTACGTGACACTTTTCTTCATGACAACATGGTTTGAATGTTTGTGAAGTATGATTCGCTGCTTTCTATTGGAATCGCGGCATCTGCTGAAAAGAGCTGGTAATGAATTTCATCTGCTACCTCGAATGCGTAAAATGGCAATTTGTCAAATAACGATACAAAGCTGGTATGCTCTGTTGCAAAGACCTACAGAGAAGTGAATCGGGGTACAAATGACCTTCTGTGCCTTTATTCGAAGAAATTTCGCAAGGATCCTGTTTTTTTTTTCTGCACTATTTCTTGTGCGATTTGCTCGGTGAGTGGCGTATCCCACGAACAGGATTGATTAACGCTGAAAACCTTATCCTTATCCTTTATCACTTTTTCGCACAGTCGGTACCTTGAATACTTTCATTTTTTGCGCTCCTTCATTTCAATTTCAGTTAAAATTACCTTTGTTTTTTATTTGAATATTAAGTGATACATTCCAAGTATGTTGGACTTTTTTGTATGCTGTATGCTACATACGTAGCTTTTGCCGACTCCTACTCCATTGTTGTTCCTGCAATATTTGCATATTCTGGACCTAATCGACAAACTGATTCCAACAATGTTTTTGAAAAATTCCAGAATGACCAGTGAGCCGTCCGAGTCATTTATTCGTCCACAGTCATTTATTCGGCTTATTTTGGAACATTGCGCTTGTACTGATAGTCTGCGCATGAAGCAAAAAAAGCGTGCGCGTTTTCCTATGTCAGAAACCTCGTAGCTATCGTGAGGCCTCGGTCATTCCCTTCAGACGATAAGAACCTCTTCTACACTTGCTGAAAGCATTACCTATATTACCAGTACCCTCGTTGTTCTTCGGCTAGGCCACACGGGCGCCAGTGATCCTTCACCTTGTCTCTATACTATGCCAGAATTGCCAATGGGTTCTCTCCGCTAGTGGAGCAGGAACAGCACTGTAGCTTTTGATTGAAGGAATTTGCTAAGAAATCTGACTGTTGCATTGGTGGTATCTCACTGTCGTGCGCTTAAGGTTAACTGGAGTCTAGTCGCTGACAGCTCTCGCTCAAGGTTGTCGTTAAGACGCATCACATGTCTGGCTCATTTGATTTCACTTGAATTGCCTTTGCATCGTTTAAAGTAGCCTGAAAAAGTACTTGATGGTTTTGGGCCTTTCGCGTATATGGTTGCCCTTTCGCGTATGTGGTATAGAGTTTCTAGCTCTGCATACATCTCGAAAACGGTTCTGTAGATGAGGTTCTGGTTATTCAAGCCTATAGCTCTCGTGTACTCTGTAGTTGCGCTGCTTCTGTTCCGCTATAGCATCGACCTTTGTTCGATAAGCATCATCGTTTTTCGTTGGCTGCTTGTCTTAGAGATAGTTTACACGCGTCGGCCAGCGACAACTCTACGACGTTTCAGCAACGACCGGCAGCGAGCGGTGTGGTGACGTGAGAGGGACGTGACGACGCCAGCGACGTGACGAGGTCGGAGGAGAACCGCTCGAAGAATCGCAGCGAATCGCCTTTTCTTTCAGAATCGGGTCTAGTCTATTCGTATTATTACTGTACTACTATTCTGTAACTATTCAATCGTCTTCCACACACATATTCCTCTCGTGCACACAACGTGATGTTACTACCTGCTCGAAAAAGATCACTTTTATTCAAGTTACTAGTATTAGTGCCAGCTGTGTGGATATGTACAGTGATTTATTTTGCGGTCAGTGATCGTAGAAGCAGTGCTGTGAGTTTCTTTTTTTTTCATTTTTATTTCTTTCTGTTTTCTTCTTTTTCTTTTGCTGACAAAAATCGTAGATGATCAGATGAAGGTTAAATAAGAGAGCTTACCTTTCTTCGACTTCATATTATTTCCTCATAAGGTAACTTGGTTAGAATTGTTGGGTATTTTTTTCTGCAAACTTCAGTAATTGGAGTACAGTTCAAGATGTTAGGAGCGCTTCGTGGCGTGATATTCCTTCTAATGCGGTTTCGGACTTACAGTAACATAGTCGTAAACTTCTCAAAAAACTTGGGTAATTGAACCGGAAAAGGAGAGTCTAGGTGTTGGAGATTCGTCCATTTTTTTGTGTAATTTTGAGTACTTTTCTCTATCTAATGCTCTAGCAGAAGAGGGAGTGTAAGGGTGAAAAAGAGCACTATTAACTAGTAGCTTTGAAGAGCCAAAGAAGTGAATGCAGCAAATTCTCAGGGGCTTTGTACTAACTCGTTTTCGTAGTTGAGGTTTTAGTGGATTCTGAATCTCCTCGATGCGCTAAATCCAGCGGTACCTTGAATGTTACAAAACGGTCTTTGAACCAATTTTTAAACGTTTTCCTGAGCGGGATTTGGAACAGTTTGTCGGGCCGAGTGGAGGCATGAAGCCGTTGATGTTATCGATCGGGCAGGTCAAGACGTGTCGTCCAACGCAGCAGCCGTGGCGGACAGCCAGCACTCACTCACTCGACCGCTCCTCCCAAGTGGTCCGTGAACTGCACATTCGGACCCTCTGAAAACGGAATTTTCTTCATTTTTCTGCGTTTTGACATATACCATTGGAATCAGCGTGACGAGGAGGTCTAGAATCCGTTGATATCTACAACCCGCAAAACAAGGTGATACACTGTCTTTAGGCTTAAATATTCCGCCATGAAATTGAACTTTTTTAATGGATTTTCATGTGATTATGAGCGGGAGTTCTACCACTGTTCACATTTCATTTTTTTTCGGCTCATCAAACTGTGTAAAGTCGTCTGCGAAGTAACAGTCTATTTTTCATAGCTAATTTGGTGAACAGTTGAAGCGTATATTTGGCTCTTCCCCAGTTCCGCGCATCTGATGATCATGAATGAAACAAACTTTTCTTTCAGATTCTTGACAATCAAGCAGAATTTGCCAAACGACATCCACGAGTTCCTGTTGTGGAAGGGTTTGGACCACCTATAAACATAGCTGATAAGAACGAGCCGCAGCAATCGAAGAATGATGAGAAGAAAGGAGGAGATGAACAGGGTGATGAGGTGGGCGGGGCCTATTTCAGCAACAGGCTCGATTTTATGGTTTTTCTCTTCTGGGTGGTATTGAAATGTTTTTTAGTTGCCTAACTTGCGAAAACCAATTTTTATTGTGAACGCCTCGGATCCTATTTATAAATCTGGTGATCCGAACCAAGAAGGTGAAAAGGGAAAAGCAGTGAATATTGACAAAAATGTAAGTTATCGATTTTTCCGTGTTTTTTTTTTGGATTTCGGTGCAATTTGTTTTTTTTTTCACCACTGCATCGCTAAATTTCAGAAACTGACGCCAGAACAAAAGAAGCAGTACGATCTCGGCTTCCAGAACAATGCTTTCAACCAATATGCGTCAGACTTGATTTCTATACATCGAACACTACCTGATGTTATTGATAAGGAGTGAGTCAGATCCGCATTCCATGGGTTTTCTCGAAGTATGAGCTGACAATTAAAAATCCGGCTGCGGCTGAACGGTTGTGCAGCTGTCCTCGAGAAAAAAAAACATTGTGGAATATGTTTATTTAAGCATAAGAGTGTCGGATTTGAAAAAAAGCGGGAAAGTGAGGGAATGGAAGAAGAGAGGGCGACATTTTTACGTACATGTTTGCCCAACTGCTCATTATTTCTGGATTTTTTATGCTATTCATAATCCTTTCTTGTCTTTTCTCTTCTTCCTCCCACCATTATTCGCTAACATTTTGAAGAGGAACATAGTTCATTTTTACGCGTAAAAGGGGCTTTCTAGCGCTATACCGGGAGTGAGCGGTGCTGACGGGCCCTGCAATTGGCCGGTTGGATAAACTGACCAGTCGTAGGGCTTGGTCGCACCCTCTGTTCAGGTATAACGCTCCACACCCCGTGAAAGGGTTTCTAAAGACCTTGTCAACATGAGCATTTGCCCTTCTAGATGCTTAACGGAGAAGTACCACGAGGATCTCCCGGATACATCAGTGGTGGTGTGTTTCCACAACGAAGCCTGGTCAGTGCTGTTGCGGACGGTACACTCAGTCCTGGAACGAACCCCGGATAAGTTGCTGAACGAGCTGATCCTGGTTGATGACTTCTCAGATATGCCACATACGAAAGGTGAGAGCTGGTGTGAGCACCTTTGAAGCTCGTTACAAGAAAATATAGAGCCTTATGTAAGCTCTTTTCCAGAACCTTTGGCCAGGTACATGGCGCAATTCCCAAAGGTGAAAATTCTCCGAATGGAAAAGAGGGAGGGCCTGATCCGGGCCCGGTTACGCGGCGCTGCAATCGCTAAGGGAAAAGTGTTAACGTATCTGGACTCACATTGCGAGTGCATGGAAGGTTAGTCATATCTTCCCTACCACTTTGTATAGTCGTCTGCGTCTCCCGAGGAAGTGTTGTCTCGTTTTAGGATGGATCGAGCCACTGTTGGATAGGATAAAGCGTGACCCTACTACTGTAGTGTGCCCTGTGATCGATGTCATTGATGATCAGACGTTCGAATACCATTACTCTAAGGTAAACGAGACTAATTCATCTTATTGTTTTTCTATTTTGAAAACCTTATTTGCCCTGATTCAGGCTTACTTCACCAATGTTGGTGGTTTCGACTGGGGTCTTCAGTTCAACTGGCATGCGATCCCGGAAAGAGATCGAAAATTGCGCTCAAGAGCCATTGATCCAGTCAGGTGCGTTTCTGGATCTGCTATTTTTCTTCTTTTCCTTCGTACTACCCTTACCATCTGGAAATCTGGAATTCAGGTCACCAACCATGGCCGGAGGTCTCTTCTCAATTGATCGAGCCTATTTCGAGAAGTTAGGCACATATGATCCAGGCTTCGACATTTGGGGAGGTGAAAATCTGGAACTTTCCTTTAAGGCAAGGATTTTCTGTGATATTTTTACCAGTAGTCGTTGACCTATTGATTTGTTATAGATCTGGATGTGTGGAGGTACGCTGGAAATTGTGCCTTGCTCTCATGTAGGACACGTATTCCGGAAACGGTCACCGTACAAGTGGAGGTTATTCTTTTTCTGATTTTTTTTCATATTTTTTTTGGGAATACGATTCCATGGATAAAATTTTTCCAACTGTCTGTAGAAAATCTTGGTCTGCAACGGTGTTGTCTGGATCTTCCGTGAAATCTCGTTTCGAACGGGCTTACTAAGTATAAGGGTTTCATTTCGGTGCTAACGCAGCAAACAGAATTTCAATTCTATGTTAGATTTGAGGAAATTTCCTCCTCAATGTTTTTTTCGGCTTTTTCCTCCTCCTTCTTGATTTATCCATCCCATCTTATTTGCTTAAACATGTGTTTATTATTTATTATTTATTTATTTTCATTTATACGGTTCTAGGTCTGGTGTCAATGTTCTCAAGAGGAATTCAGTCCGATTAGCTGAAGTATGGCTGGACGACTATAAGAAGTACTATTATGAGCGAATTAATAATCAGCTGGTGAGTTGCTTTTGGTGCTTACCTTATAATACCTTACGTTATACTTATTACTTGTTAATTACTGGGTTTTTGTCCATTGCTGCTGTTTCGACCCCTTATTAAGTACGCTTTCTATGTATTGTCGTTTCTCTGCCATGTTCTAGTGATCGAGTTTTTTCGTTTCATTTGCAGTTTTTTCTTTATCTGGAGGTTAAGAGTTTCCAGTATTTTCAAGGATATCAGCTGAGATGAAAAATACCCTTAGGCAGCGATTTTCCACTCTTTTAGGGTGATATTGGCGACATTTCTGAGCGTAAGAAGCTACGCGAAAGACTCGGATGTAAATCGTTTAAATGGTACCTGGACAATATTTTCCCTGAACTTTTTGTCCCCGGAGAATCCATAGCTAAGGGAGAGGTACGTTCTTTATTCGGTTTCACTGTAGTGCTTTTACTTTCTTCATATCTCACTATCACACCTTCTCTTTTCCTACCTTTGTTTCTTTAGAAGCTGTAACTGAGGATGTTTGTAGTTGAAATATGACACAGCCGCCGCAGCTACAGCTATCTTTAATTGGATGAAAAAGGTTGATGATGAACATGGAGAGCTGAGTTGAAATTTTCAGTTCGTGAGCTCCATCAGCCTTATTCATCTTCTCTTTTCTCCTCACCAACATTGTGTAGGGATTGGTGCAGTAGGTTTGAAATGTTTGAGGGCCAAAAAATGTCCAGTAAGGGGCTCCAGATTCCAGAAAGAAATTCTGCTGTCGTTTTGGGCTTGGGTATGAAGCGAAGTAGCATGTATGGAACTAACACGCTCAGTTTTGAGGATATGGAAGTTCGAGACAGTTGAAATTTAGTAAATATAGAAACTGCTATGTAGCTTTACTCGTAGATTACTCTAGCATGTTACTTTTAGATACAGAGATAGGAAGTTGAGCACAGTTTGAAAAACCAAGAGAAAAACCGTAACGGGTCATCAGCTTCCGCCCAATCTCATCTGTTTGCTGATTTAGGGAGATAAATGGGATCTTTCAACAAAAGTACGCATACCATGTAAAGTTTTGCCTCCGCCACTGAAGAAGGCTTTTGACATACGTCTTTTGCGGTATAATTTCCGACAACGCGCCAGCTTACATGCTTTAGAGAGCCATTTGACGAGGCAAAAATTGTCAGTCGGCTTTCTGCTGTGTTAATATATATGCAGTTCAGTCTAATGTGCTGTTATTTCACATTTTTCGCCTCCAAAACTCGCTGTCCAAAGGGTGTTCTTTGGCGCGTTGTCAGCTCGATGACAAAGAGGGAGCACTTAGGCTCGCAAAAAAGAAAATCTCATTGGCAGTAAAGTTGCTATACTAGAGGTCGGAGCAGAGTTGTTCCATATCATAAGAAGCGGGGGTTATATTTTATTGTGTGTAAAACATTATACCTGACGGGAGGGATGCCCGACGCCTGTGATTGGCTGAGCCTGCCGCCTTCTTCCACCCCAAAAATTACACCTCGTACGCCAACGAAGCAAATTTACACGACAGATAATGGTCCTGCTGTGTTGTTTGTGTAATTTTGCGTCGTTGGCGTACGAGGTGTGATTTTTGTGCGGTAGGAGGCGGAAGGCTCGGCCAATCACAGGCGTCGGCGACGCCTCCCGCAAGGTATAACGCTCTACATCCTATTTTCTTTGGGTATCCTAGATGCGCTGACTTGAATTTATTAAGCATATGATTTCTCAGCCCTCTGCTGTTCGATCTACTGAACCATTTTCATCCTATCAATGTCTCATTTCCACACTATCCCTGTTCTCTTCGTCTTTTAGTTCTCTTTCTTTCCCACTCCTATCACTCCTACTCCCGTTTCGCTTCCAGTAGTATCGCATGCTTTTCAGTTCCTATTTCTATGCATTAGTGATTTTATTGTTTTCGTTTTCTATTCTGAATGGGCGGCGCATCTGGTTGCTGTCCTACGTCACACCTGTGCCTACATCTAAAAGGGGGGCGGAGCAAATGTTTAGCCGAGTAGTAGTGACACCTGGAGAAAGTCCCGCTGCTCTCCTTGTTTTTGTGCTTGAATTTGTGTTGCTAATCCATTGATGTCAAAACTAAACGCATGTACAGCTTGGCTTGCTCTTTTGCATGTTTCTCAGGGTAAAATGGGTTTGAGGAACATCTCGCTGTTTTTGGTGAAAATTTCCAGCATTTCCTTTACGTCTGTAGAAACTCAGTTCTGACCTTGTGGTAGTTTTCTGTTCTCTGCGAATGCATGTGTTTTTTTAGTTGCTGAGGGTGTTGTACATTAAGGGCAAGAACTGGTTGACTGGGAAAATGTGGCTTAACAGAGGATGTGGAGCCTTGTGAGGGTTGGTGGGCGGTTCCAGATACCTGCCATTGGCCATCACCTCATTGTCCCCACCCACCCAAAATTTCATTCAAATCGAGCGGTATCATAATGCTTTACCTCACATCAGCGCAAGAAAAATGCTACATGTTGGAGTTGTGTGGTCCCTTTCTTCCCCTCACAACGCTTCATTTGGACATCTTTGAGCCTAATGCTTCGTAACTGTATTATAAGCAAACGAGTCCCACTGAAGCTTCGATCCCTACATTTGATAGCTATTGATTACTTACAGTGGTAGAATTGCTTCTGTGACGCCGTGGGGTAACCCGGTTTGTAAACATTGACAGTACAGACCATGAGCAATGGTTCTGACAACCTTTTCACAATAGGATTCTGTGCCCTTGAAAATTGTGCAGGGATCTGCTGCTAGAACGTGTGGTTGGTTTTATGCGTGGTAATGGGATACCCATTAAGTAGTTAGAATACCCACGAGAAAGCGTACGTGAGAAATTCCCGCTAGCTTGGGATCCTGATATTTCTAGAGAGAACGCGGTTTTCCAGTGACTGCTCATGGTATAGAGTCGGGGTGCAGGGGGTATCCGTGTTATTCACCGGGGTAGATGGGCACCCTTTGGGTAACTAAACCGTTAGGAAGCACAGGTAATGCTTCGACATTACAGGACTAAATGTTATTCTTGCGAAATTTTTGAAATGCAGATGAAGTTTCTAGGAATTATATTTCCGTCTCTGTGCCACGAACCAGGAAGGGTTAGCTCATAAGAGTCAAGATATGCTTGTCCACGTTCAATACATGTGTGGGTTTGCTTTTAGAGGAGGCATCCACAGCATGCTGGCTTCGTAGTTGTGCTAGTGAAGTTCTTGACGACACTCTCATTTTCATCTCTCATATCTCTTTTGTTCTGATATCCTGGAATCCACTTCTTTGCAACGACGATTATATTTTGGTTATTTTATTGTTTGTTGTTTGATATTCTTCTGTTTGGTAATGCACAGCACGTTTGCAGCACACACTCCTGTTATATGTATAACTATCGCTACGTTAAAATGCACAATACACATCGCACAGCTTAACTACATATTTAATTGTAAGAGGGAATGAGCTGCCCTCGAAGTTACTGTGAAGCACTAGTCATCTCACTGAAGTTTGTTTGGTTTTTTTTTCTCAGCGAGGTGACCAGTTTTGTCGAAACAACTTGTTATGGCGTTTACAACTCTCTAAAAGCAGCTTTAGTAACACATTTTGGAATTTTAAGGAGCAACAGAGCTCATAAGTTCCGTAAAGTTCTCATAACCGAAGCACTTGTAAATAATTTCGTGTATTCTTCTAACTTGTTTCAAACTCCATATAGAAAATTGGTTTTTTGCCCAAAAGGAGTGTGTGTATGCGTGTTTTGTGTGCAATGATTATACCTGGTTTGGAAGTGAGGCTTTTCGACTGCTTCCTGCTATATTTTTCAACCTCAGAAGTCCTAGGTTTACAGCCTAAAACTGCACTCTGTAGCAGTTGTTTTGGCTTTTTTTGAGATGCTTGTAGAGAACTGTTTAGGCGCGCGCGTACGTAATTTTCGTAAAAAAATCATCTAGTGGGAAAAATTCTCTTGCTTCGTATTTATCTGGAGTTCCCTAATAAATCCCTGATTAAATGAATACATATAAGGAAGCAGTCGGAAGCTCAGTTATGCACGATTTGGGTCAATGTCTTTGGTTTCTTGGAACCGAGCTTGTGCTCTCACTAAACAATTGCGCAGAGATACCAGAGTCTTTTTAGGAGCTAGTACAGTTCATATTCCTTATGAGGTTTTGTTCCTTCATTTAACTTCCCTCAGCCCTTATAAAAGCTCAGTGCGCTCTTTTTCGGGAATGAGAGTCTTACCTTTCGCAACCCTTTGCTTTATGAGGCTGTTTTGGAAACGTTCTCGCTGAGCGTTTTTAATTCGTTTTTAATTTTTGGTTTTGGTTTTACAGGATTTCTAGTGCTCATCAATAAGGCTGTTTTTGTTCTGAAATTCGATCTTTTGACCTGTCCAAAACACATGTATATGGTCTATCAGCTCAGAAAGGGCCGATGAAGTGACTTTGTCTGCAGTTACGACCGCATCGAAAGAAGGACGCCGCACGATGCGTCTGGTAGGAGATTTCACAAAATGGTAGTAGCGATACATCAAAATGGAAGGAATCACACACGTCGCATACATATGAAAGAATGTAAAAATTAGATCAATTCGCCAACACTGTGATGAGGTCGTAATTACAGAAAATTCACTACATCGGTCCTCTCTGCGCTATCAGACTACATGAAACGACGCGATTTTGTCTTGAGTAGTACCGTTGCGCGAACAAATGAATCAACGCGATATTTACGCTTAGATCAAGCAAATTATAATAGTTTCACAACTGATACTGTTTTAAGGTAGATGCAACAAAATTACCTTACTGGAACACTTAAAAGTAAGATTGGTTGTGTAGCCCACTTTTAAAAATAATTTTTGCCTACAAGGAAGTCCGCGACTATGAGGTGTACTTATTTACA
The DNA here is from genome assembly GCA_000816745.1 of Ancylostoma duodenale. Lineage (NCBI taxonomy): Eukaryota > Metazoa > Nematoda > Chromadorea > Rhabditida > Ancylostomatidae > Ancylostoma > Ancylostoma duodenale. The sequence continues at coordinate 1,294 of KN767541.1, read as the reverse complement.
TTTCATTCTCTTTCCTCGTTTTTTGATTACCAAAGCCCGTTCACGCTCGCAAGCATCCAGGACTCTGGTTTCTCTGCACTTTCATCGTGCTGCCAGTGAATTTTACGAGAGCAAAGCCACTGACCCGTCTGAAGTGCACGAATAGCTGTGTAACGAAATGACTCGAACGTGTGTCCGGTCTCGGCGGCATGTGGTTGTGTTGAGGTTCGGAACCTGGGCGCTAATGCGGATCGTTGCCTGGACTGTGCAGTGGGTCGGCATGAGAAGGAGAAGCCAGTGGGACTGTACGGGTGTCACGGCCAGGGCGGCAACCAGGTGAGCGCAGCGTTGTCTGCAATCACACTATCCACTGGGGCGTTTCAGCTACGAAATCGAGGCGCAGCATATTGTCTCGATGCGGAGACCGATAGTGAAACTGCATCAGAGAAACCAATCACACCGTATCCGTGCCATGAACAGGGAGGAAATCAGGTTTGAAAAGAGTGAAAATGTGTAGAATAGAGAATCGACTGGAGATGTTCCATTTAAATCGAGGAAAATTCCGTGAAATCCGCAGGAGCTTGGTCAATGTTTTAAAAATACGAACAGGGATCTTGCGTTAATGCCACTTACTGTTGTATTTACCATATCCAACACTACAAGAACTTCTACAGAAGTATACAGGGTGCGCCATAAGTTCTTGCACACCACATTTAATACCACCACAGCCGTAGAATTCAACGTAATGGAATGACCTCTATGGCCGCACTAAGCCAACTCAATAGCAACCAAAATAACCTATAAGATCGGGAATACGTCAACATTTGCTTTCGTAATAGTTCAAGATCCAGTAGGAGGCGCACCCATCGCGGCACGGTGGCATTTCTTGTATGAATCCTTCCAAAACTCTTCTTCAGCTTCATTTTACAAGTTCAAGCTTTCGTATAATGTAGCTCTTGATTTGCTCTTCAAAAGCGTTAGCATGCCACCGTCCGTCGTATTCAGATTAGTGCTGGATGATAGCCGGATCTAAGCACAAGATTTCCTTCGTGCACCACTTCAGTAGACGCATTTGCTCCAGGAGCAGATTTTGAGTCTTACTGGAGCGTCACATTTGGGCTTTCCGACATGAGTCTAATGCAGTAAGGTCTCTTCTCACCTAAAATGGTGTTCAAATAAGACTGAGCGTGACGTTGATGTTGTGAACCTCGAAAATCTGAGGAAATTTGCTCTGACCGGGCATCTTTTCAAAAACATAACGAAATTCTTGAAGGAAGAGCGAAAACGGAATTCCGTTCCCACTCCATAATTCTCT
>KN767540.1:0-15393 GCA_000816745.1 Ancylostoma duodenale | reverse complement strand
GCTCTTAATTGTTCTTATGAAATTGGTAGGTAAAATTTCAGTGACATATGGCCACTGTATTAGAGGAAGCTCCTCTCATAGCCAGAATATTGAAGCAAAGACTGTTAATGTCAGAAATTACGAGAGACAGTAGTAAGGTGAAATGTAGATATGAAGACGGATGGTGAGTATAAGACGAATACGAAGGTGAATCATTAAGCAAAGTCAACATGCACTGAGGCGTCTACTAGGAATCTTTTTTCTGATGAAGAATGAACTTCCCCTACGATGAGAAAAGAAAACTGCAACAGAGAAGGGCTCACATTCCGCTAATGAAAACGTGACTCCTTCCAATCCATACCTGTCTGTAGACGTTTTACACTGCGCCATCTTCCAAAGATTGTTCCTTAAGAAACAAAGCGATTTTTAGCATTAATCATTCTTCAACAGCAGTGCGTCGGGACACACTGTCGTAATGCGACAGGACGCACGAGAATGTTGACGTAGGGCTTTGCAAATTCGTGCCGGTTCATGTGTATTTCTTGTGAATCTCGTGCCGAGACGGTCTTGAAACTCGGTAAAAATCAGCGTTTCAAAAAGTGGACTGTGATCGCTTCGTCTCAGGGGTTTCACTCCCTGGGACGTAGCGATCTCCACTGTCACTGCATTTCACTTTTTGAATGGTTTCTGAAAGTGTCGCCACCCTTTGTGGTGCGAGCGATCGTGCGGTCATACTCGGTGCAATTAAAACAAATATGAGGAAGGGAAAGGCGCTGAAGATTCAAGAACATCATTAACTGACTGGTCTGATAATGATGTCTGCTGCGGATCTCACTGTGTGGAGCGCAGAACTCGCAATGATAAAGACTAAATTGAATGCTAAGTTCCATCAAAACCTTACATCTTTAATCCTTCATCAATCTCGCTATCGCAATCCCTTCAACCATTTCAAGTCTACATTTCCCTAGCTGTCAATATGCTTTTAGACCTATCCACGTATTCCTTTTATACCTTCTCTGAGGGATCACCCTAGACTTATCTCCATGAAACAGATGTAAAAATTCCTCATTTTTACGGGGTTGAAGTGATTCAATTTCTCTTCGAAAGTATTTGAAATAGGACCACTCCTGTACTGAATATGTATAGATTTCTGTCACAGTTTGCGACTAATGTTCACGCAAATTTTGCAGTTTTGTGTATTGTTGGAACAGCGTTGCACGGCCCTGTAGAGTAAATCGCGCCGATTTCCGCAATACTTACTCAGACAATTTCGGGGGCAAATCCCGTTCCGAACGAGGGGGGCGAGGGTCGGAACGAGCATTTGCGTGTTTTTGCACGAGAAGTAGCCGCGTTCAGGCCGCTGTAGGGCCGCTGAAAACGGGGCTTGCATTCCTATCCGCCCGAGTACTGCCCGCGTTCAGGCCGCCGTCTCTTCCACATCGTCATCACCAGCAAGATCTTTGAACGATATCCTGGAGATAACTAGGGCGGACCATGGCATGCAGACTAATAACAAACTTATGAAGAGATGATAACCGTTGCCGACGTCGGAACGCCTTTCCCATATTTCTTCGTTTTTTTTTTTTGTTGCAGGAAAGGATCATACGGTGATTGTTGCAATATCAGGATTATGACTGAGTTTGGCCTTTTTCTGCTGAACTGACACCCTGCTAAATGAAACCTGGGTTTGGATCTACCAGTATTCTCTCTACATACAACAGCGATAATATCACAGCGCTCAAGAACGAGCATGAGAAATGTGCAGGAGAAGAGGGCTTACAGAACGAAAGTATGCTAATCTGCGCAGCTCAAGATCTTGGAAATTTGAAGATGGAAATTTTGAGCAGCTTAATCTGGGAAGTTTTCAGCAAACAGTCCCCCAGAAAAACAGAAATGTGGTTGAAGCTGAGGTAAGTGCAAACTTTTCAACTCTACAACGGAAGACGCATATATTTTTCGGGAGGAAAGGGGCTGAGGGGCAAGAGTATGATTGCATGCTGCATTGTATTGCATGTAGAACAGAACTCTACTGACATGAAGCTTTTTGGTTGTGCAAGAAGTCGGAACTAGTTTCTCAATATTGATCCATGACTAAGAGGGAAAAGGCATGACAAAAAAGATGTACCTCACAATGAGCCTTCCTGAACAAGGATTTGTTTACTGCGACTTCAAAGGAAACCAGAATGATCCATGAACAATTGGGCAACATCAGAGTCCAAGTGGAATAACGAGTGACTGCGCTGAGGGAAAGGGTGCATGCACTTAGTAGTGAGGTCGGGTGCGAGGATAGGGCTTGTGAACATTCATGTGACTGTAAAGTAACAAGAAACGTTTTGATTTGAAGAAACAAAGCAAGCAATTTTTGAAAAAGTGCTAGACACCCGTCTTGTGAAGGTGTAATATGCTTCTTCATAGCACTGTGGAATTGATGTCGAAGCTGGGGGAGGAGGGGGGGGGGGGGTTAAATAACCAGGCAACACTAACTAAGACATAACAACAAGTGGTTCTCTTCTGTAAATGTGCTTCATCATCAGCCAAATTCAATCAGAGTCCGAAATTCGGGAAAACCATGCATAATTTAGATTACCCAGGGTAAAAGTGTTAAAACACCCTGAATTCAGCCATAGTTAAAAGGGGTGTCAACAAGTTTACCCTGAGTAATGTCAGTGTTGCATTCGGGCCCAAGCAAGGCCACTTCTACAAAACAATATGAGAGAAAAATATATGGCTCACAATTTTTTATGAAGTTGACCCATTAAATAAGTTTTACAAATTCAAGGAGAGGAGAAAAATCTCAGAGAAACAGAGGACTATGTGTTCTCCCCCTCAAAACGACTCGTAGGACTGAGCCGGAGAATCCTGACGAAAGCGTCGCAGCAAATGACGCGCTTATGTTTCCAATAACGAAAAAAACACTGGGAACGACGTGCACAGGCACTGGGAACGTAGCGAAACAGACCCCCACCGTCCGACGTTGCGAAGCACCGAACCGTACCGTCGGAACATTGCACGGAGTAGGTCGAGAACGCTTGCACAATGGCGGTGCGAAGAGTGTTCGATGGTGTTTTTTTGGTGGTGAGGTCGAGCCGGGCGCACGACAGGCGGCGGTATGGGCTCTGCTCACGTGCACCCGGGTTTTTTCGAATCCAGGATCCGAGTGAGTGTATCCAGCTGATGGGTGAAAGGGCTGCACTGAGAATTGTACTCTGTACAGATCGATACCGCTTATTTATACAGGCTGACGAGAATTGTTCAACAATGCGGAAGAGCGGTGATAGGGTACGAATACAATAGATGGAAGTGAACAAATACCCTGGTAAAACATGAATCATTCCGAGCACTTAATCCTAAAACAGTTCTGAACCGGACTGGTCCAGTTTTATTTTTCCAATGGCGTTACCATGTGATTTGAATAATATTTACATTCTTTAGTGGGACACTTTACGAACACTTTACAATAGCACTTAACGACACGTAACATCTAATATCACGCTCTACGATAGGTCTTGAAAACAGTCTTGAAAACAGAAGTTTTTCCTGGAACACGTCGATCACCTTTAATTACACTCGTAGTGAACGCATTGCTTTATCAGTGGAAAATGTAGTAGATGCTGAAAATAAACCGAGGTTGCATACTCTTTCAATCAGTAAACAAATTGTGTAGTTATGTCAGAAAGGTGATATGTGCTAACTTCCAATCCAGAGAGTCAAATAATCGGAACAATCACCTTTTTTCACCTTCCATTATCTACATATGCTTCTCCTTTCGCTTGCTAGGGAATTTATATGTAAAGTTATCATAGTCGTTTTCCACAAATTTTTCTTTTCCTTTGACCTTATTCTTTTTTCTCGAGCAGTTTTCACATTGGTTAGTACTAAGTAGTAATTTTTCTGCCTCTCTCTAGCTTGCATGTCGTTAATAATTTCAAAATACGGATTTTCCAAAACTTGAACAGATTCCATGAAATGAACTAAAGTGCAGGAAAAGGTAGAACTGAGTTTTACTAGCTTTCTAATGATAATTATCATAATTGCTCGTAATCATTCAAACCTGTCAAAGTAGGTATCACGATGCAAGGGCATCTGTCACTAACTCACGTAATTTAATCTGTACATAGTTTCACATTCGATCAGAAACATGCTTTTCGTATATTTGTGGAGTAGTGCTTTCTTAGAGGGAAGTTTCGGCAAAAAATACCTGGAACGTCCCTCGTCCACGTCAATCTCGACCACTGTTTCACTTGTTCCCTCAATCCTTCCCCGTCCAAACTATTACTTGTTGTTCCATACTCATTTGTTCAAACAGAGACATAACAAACCTCTTCTTGGAAGAAAAACAACATATAATATCCAGTCTTAGATGAAATCACCAGGTGGCCAACAGCCCATTACGACAAAGTAGTGGGCTACATGCATAATTCAAACACAATCCTAATAATTAGATTGAATGCAAGCTCTTGAAGTCAAACTCGTCATCAGAGACTAAAGCTTATCAAAAACCGTAGTTAGCTAAGACAAAGACAGGAAAGGAGATAGGTTATGAAATGGCCTATAGTAATAAATAAGTTTACTTAAGGTGAGATTCGAAAAAAAATCCCGTCACCGAACCAAAATCGCGGCAACCCAAGCTTTGAATGGCAACTGTTTACTCTTCATCCATGGACGATCTCTCTATGACAGGAACTGGGAAACCATGTTTCATGTCCTTTGTTGGCCAATCGTACGTCTTGTTGATGAGCTCGTCGTATTCAACGGAGTAGATCTGCTGGCGGATGAACATCTCCTGGAATGGTAGGGCTCTAGTTCCCAGTTTTCAAAGTAAAATAACGATTCGGAGACCTAATAATGGTGGCAATTCTGCAGCTGTCCTGTTTTTAAGGATATAAAACTAGAAATACGTGGTAGTGAAAAGTAAAAACAGGTTTTCGGCCGGTGTAATGTGCAGCATGCAATTTGCAGACACACAAAGTACACCCACGCGCCGACAGAAGCCATGAATCAGCACGGCACAACACAAAAAGGGAGCCCATTACCTGGATATATAGCAGCGCTTCTGTGCAAACACGAAGTAGGGTTTGGACTGCAATTTCACCTCTTAACCTCCACCTAATAGATGTCTGGTACTGCTGTCAGTACCAAGCTCAAGGACCCCGATTGCTGGACCATAAGGTGGGTCCGTGAATATGAATGTTAAATATTTTATGGGTTCTAGATACATAATTACATATTTCATCTGAGTTACTGATTGAAATGGTCAAAGAACCAGGCGTAACTTCTGCCCCATTGCAGTGATGACGTCACCTGCTCATTTTTTTAAAATAAACTCAAAACTTCAACCTCGTCAATTTATTATGATTAGTATTGATTATCGAATTTCGATCAACCAGTTTTACAGCATGCACTTTTATCTTACTGGTCATAAATCATCATCAAGTGCATGTGAAATTCCAGTCAGTCTCACCTTGTTCTCTGGCTCCGGGTGGAGAGTTGCGAGATTATGTTGATATAAGTAGTTTCCAACCTGCAAAACTACCAGTTTAGGAGGAATTTTATGGGCAGAGTAGCCTAGTAATAGGATAATATTTATAGTTCATAGGGAAGATATATTTATAGTCTAAATCCCTTAAGCAGAAAGTATTTACTACCATATGTGGATAAGTAAACGTTGTGACTTACATCTATAGCTATGAGAATAGACAACTCTCGTATATCCTTGAGACGAGGATATAATCGTGCATAGGTCTGCAGCGACTTCTCCGTTACAAAACTTGCGCAGCGCTGGAAATACTTGCCTTTAGAGAAAAGTTTTCCTAAAAGCAAACATCGAACAGAAAAAAATGACAGAGAAAAATAAGGAGCTAGCTTTCAGTGATAAAAAAAATGACGAAACGAGTCCAGAAGGATGAAATTCCAAGATCAAAGCCTTAAATTCAACCAACTCACCCTTGCAGCGAGAAGGAATGCCTTGTCAGGGATGTGCTTTGCCTTGAACAGGATCGCTCCTAGTGCTACACCAGGGAAGATGTAGGCGTTGTTACCTTGTCCCGGTTTGAATACTCTGCCGTCCATTTCCACGTTTTCGAATGGGGAACCAGAAGCGAAGAGGACGGATCCCTAAATGGGGTGTATGCTTCTGGATAGCTTCTTGCATTTTCTGGAGCTGTTTAGATCTACCAGTTGTTTACGGTGAAAGCTTTTCGATCTAACTTGTTCTTCTTCTGGATTTTTTTATTTAAAAAATTACAGCTTGAACAAAAACACAAAAACAAGAAATTATACATGTACTGTCTCCAGTATTCCGAGAAATTTTATGATAAAAATTAGGAATTCCTCGTAATTTTCATATAAAAATGAATGTAACGAAAATTTCACGAATTTTCCTCTCACATTTGTTATCCGATACGCATCCTCAGCAGTGCATTCGGCTTTACTTGTTGGATTTGAAAGCGCAAATATGATCGGTCGTTGGTTTATACGAGCCATTTCCGAGATAATTTCTTCCGAGAACGATCCGCCCACGGTGGAAGCACCTGCAAAAACCCGGCTGCACATGTGATATCTCCGCATGCTCTATTCATTAAGCCGAGGCACAAACCAATGAGACCATCCGGTCTGACTGTTTTCACCACTTCCAGGAGATTTTTGGTGTCTGGCAGGTCCTGCAACAAGAATTTGAGAGACGTCACTTCGACACTTTCTACAGGAAGATATTTTGAAGGCAGCTGATCAAAATGGTATACATCATTCCGCGCAAAAATTCCAAGAAACCCATTTTCGAGCCCCCTATTTCAGGGAATAATAGGGCGGAGCTTTCGTTCTACTGCGGACTTCTGACACAAACGCTAGACGTGTTCGTATCATCGATCGATAACAATTCGTCACTAAAATGCAATTATCTATCGATGCCATCGAGCGCGTCGAACGTATTGAAAGTGTGCGGCCTGCGTGTGGCAGAAGTCGAGAGTCCACTGGAAGCCCCACCCCAAAATCTGTAAACATCTTAGAACGTAAAAGTAGCCTTTTCGGCGATTACGCCGGGAACGATGTATACCGTTGTGATCAGCCTCTTTTGGCGCATCTAATGATATGAAAATCCGAAAGAAGAAATTGAGGTGGGAGACTGTCTTTAAGCTTATAATATTTCAGGAAAACTGTCACAAAAGACAATTTTCACAATTCTTCAAAAATTATTTTCCCAACATTTCCCTTTTAGGCGAGGAGTGAATTTCTGGTCTCACCTTGGCAAACTTCAAGTGACGATCCATCAAATTCTTACTGCGGCTTTTTGTGACAAGGCCATCGATATCCATAAGGTAAATTTTGGAACAAGCTTCCTCTTCTGTGAGACCTTCCTCCTTCATCTGCTGGACGCATAGTTCGGCTATGCCAGTGGATGCCTAACAAAAACCTCATCTTAGCAGGATCGAAGCTATGCAAGTAACAGTGACATACCGCGCCAGCTCCGAAGAAGACAAACTTATGATCTCGGAGTTGTTTATTGGTGATTCGTGTGGCGGCCATAAGACCAGCGACTACGACGGAGGCGGTACCTGTAAGGACACATTTGATCAAACGTTCTGGTAGCTCTAGAAGCTAATCATAGTAACTATGAAGAAATGTATTTTCCAGGAAATGGTTAGATCGATCAGGCTGTCACAAAGACCTACTCATCTACAGCGTTGAGCAGCCCATCTTGCATTATTTACACGGTTATTACTCATGAAGGAATTCCTTTAATGTGCCGCCTTCCGTAAGAGCAAAAGTCCGCCTCATGTTCGTTTATTTGTGAAACTGAGCACCTCGTGGTGAATTCACATTTTGTCAAAACGTAAGGTGGCAATAAAGTTCTCCACCTTGTCAACCTAGTGCCGTTAGGAAAACTCTATGCATCCATGGATATTACAGGGAACTCCAAACGACCTTCTGCAAGGGCCGGGGCCGCGGCGCGGCGTGGCACTCTAGTTCTCTGCTGCTGGCAGAAGCAGACAACCAGAGTCAGCATGCAGAGCTCCTACGTCTCTGCCCAAGAGAGCTGCGCTGCGGTCCCGACCCTTGCACACGTCCCTTTGGAGTTCTCTGTAAGCGATGTTTAAGAGTGTCAGTATTTTTTATATTTATTGCCTTTTTTGTGACCAAAGAGAGGTACGTCCAAAAATCCAAAAAAGACGAAATCACAGCTTTAAAGGGCATGGAATTCTTCAGGGTCCAATCCTAATGTACTGATCTCATCCACTACAGAATTTTTAACAGGTTTTGTGACGATATGTGAAAGGAGTTGTGTAGTACCCTTACTAGCATTTATTTTTAGTGCTATTTTCCGCTTTGTGTTATGCTATAGATTACGTATTACATCGCTTATTCTCATAATATCTGAAACTTCCGCCTCTTCTTGCGATCTCCTGTGCACCGTGGCCGCTGGGACAGAGGGCTGGGAGAACAGAATGGAACAACAGGCAAGCGCGAATCAGTCTTTTTTCCTGTTCTTTTTTCTGAGGTCTTCTATCCTTATGGGATAAAATTCACAAGATTTACCTTGAATGTCATCGTTGAACACACAGTACTCGTTCTTGTACTTGTCCAAAAGACGATAAGCATTCTGATTGGCAAAGTCCTCGAATTGGATGAGAGTATCTCGTCCAAACCTGTGGTATACATGAATTGTATTTCTGTAGGATATTTTTGTTAGAGCAAATCTATAACAATTCCCAGAACAAGCTTTCTGATCGCATCTGGAACTTGCTCGCCCTGAATCATGTTAACAACTTGGCTTCGCCTTTTCTTGTCGAAATTTTGTCGGCCTAAAGCTTGTCGATCACTTGCTAGTCCAACGACTACCTGCTTAGCAAGTTGTTGACAAACTTTGAGCAGATAACTTGTCGACAAGAGAAGACGGAAGCAAGTTGTCAACGACTTTGGATTGAGCAGGATTCAAATGTGATCAGACAACTTGCTTCGGGAGTTCTGGTTATGAGGAACCAAACCGACGTAATTTTTAGAGCATTTTCCAAGCTTATAAGGTATTGAAGAATACAAAGCAAAGTCTAAGATGTTCACCGTTTTGTGCAGGCCTTCATGAAGTTGTCCATGAGGCTGTCGTATTCCTTTCCTCGTACGCGTTTCCGTCGAAGGCCGGTATAGAAGGGATCGTTTAATAAACCCTAAAACAATATGGTAAAGGAGTTGTAAAGATGGGTGATTCAAAAGGAAATGATGGGTCTCAATCAGGGATGAATGGATTTTGTTGCGTTTGATTCCACGTTCTATATCTTTCAGTAGTTGAAAACTCATTTTTGCTTGTTTCTGATATAAATCGATTCAGAATTTTCCAAATCACTCCATTATCTTCATCATATGTCTAATTAGCTTCTCCCTTCGATCCGATATCCTGAGTTTGTGGGAATATAATATTTCCTACTCAACCTACGATAAATACATATTTGTAACCGCTAATGTGCTAACCTGGTTATCCGTCCCCACGTCAATGATCACAGGCAGACACCATTCTGGCTGTACTCCTGCCAAAGCAACGTACAGCGCCAGCTTTCCCACTGGGATTCCTATTCCATAGGTGCCCAGATCGCCTAGGCCGAGAATTCGCTCGCCATCAGTCACCACGATAGCCTTAACCACCCCTCATTTACTCGCTTATGGAGTTGGACCCATAATTCTTGGGCTCGAACTCACCTTAACGTTTTGTGTCGGCCAATTGCTGAGAATTTGATAGATTTTACTAATGCTGTTGTCGTTTATCGTTACGTAAAGACCTCTAAATATTTAGAATTTACATTACAGACAAATCAAAGTAAGGGTGACCTACTCACTTTGGATTCCTATAGATGAAGCCAAACTTTTGACAAGCCAAGCCTACAGTAGGAGTGTAGACAATTGGCATGAGCTCCTTGATGTTGTCGCAGAGCACACGGTAAAAGAGCTTTTCTGTACGATCTTGGAGGGCGTCTAGTTGAATGTATCTAAAACGAATGCAAGTATTTGGTTGTCAGTAATGTCGTACGATTACGTGTAAATGGTCGTTGACCTAGAACTTCCTCTACTTCGCTAAATACTAGACTATTATGTAGTCGGCAACTCCATTTCGCTATCTTTTTGTTGTTTTTTTAAATTTTATTTCATCATCAATATTGTTAACTTCCTCTTATGAAAAACCAAAAAAAGTTGAGCCCAATTCATTTTTCTAAATTTTCTCAAGAAACTACGTTTATGATACAAATTTAATGGCATTGCTTCATTTCTTATCCCGAGACTCCTAGAATCAGCTAAGACCAACATTTCACTTTATTTTCGTTGAATTCTGCATCTCTATCACATTCTAATGAATCATCTTCAACTTTCACGAAGGAGAATTGCTTGGGGGTGGGGCCTACCCCACAACTGATTCGCTATGACCACAATTTCCTTCTCTATGTAGGTTTAAGACGAAAGAAATCGTTTTTATCCTTGTTTTTGTTCGAATTATTTTTATTCCGAGTCTCTTCCTCAAAACAGTCCTTCTCCTAGTCATCTAATTTTGCAATTAAAAGCTCCTTTCAAAGTCACGTAAGTGACTCATCACTCACTTGGCCAAGTCATCAGGTTGCTTGCGCAATTTTGCCATAACCCTGTAAGCCTGCTGTTCTTCTGTCATGAAAGCTGGTGGAAGAAGGCCATGAATTCCAAGGTATTGCCGTTCGTACAATGAGAATGCCATGCCCTTAATTTGAAGAAAATTGATTGTTGTTTGGCCACAAAAGCTATGTGCATTACCTTATTTAGGCGGGGAGTTTTCAGCAGTTCTACACCCCTTTTTGCTGGTGTTATTCGTTCAGGGCGGTAAAGCTTGTGGAGTCGCAACTGATTCGGGTCGCTGAGATCAATGTCATCACCGTTGTGAGCGAGAGCTGGAGTAGTGGTCGACACCGCTCGGACACAGTGTCGTACCCTGTAACAGAACTGAACTCCTTACTTGAATAGCAGATATTCATTGATCTCTACAGCATTAAGTCAGACATCTATAAAGCTCAAAAGTGAAGAAGATCTACACCAGGTCTTACGCCCTGAATGGGAATTTCTTCTCCATGCTCATAGGGTGAATTTTAACGAGTAATACAAAGTATCTTGCATTTGAAATGAACTCGTCTGAAAAATCCTTCCCCTTTCGAATCGGACCCGGTTACTCGACAAGAACAATTCGAGAGAAATCGAGGTGCTAAAAATATGGAATGTTAGAGATAGCCAAAAAATCGAGTAAATTGGGAGACCTCCTAGGAGTGTGAACTTTCGACCTTTTTGAATCTCCACATAATAATGCTTTGGATTGGGAGACCAACTAATCGAAAAGATGAAAGCTCAGGTTGCCGAAAATCCGAAAATATTTACTATACAGTTAAATTGAATCGAGTTACTCAGAACTTGACGATTTGCGAAAGGATCTTATCGAGTCAATGGCAGAGTCCACCTCCCACTTCAGACCTTGAGTGCTTTATGCCTAGCGAACAATAGAAAATTTGTTCTATTTCGGTGATAATCTCTTTCAGCTCCGTTTTCATGAAAAATCGCAAATACCAATGGGAAAAGTTACGTACAAGAAAACATGTAAACAGTGAAGCTACCCCTAAAGATTCCGTGAATTTACAGGTAAAATTGTCACAAAGGTATTCAAGATCACAAAGCAAAATCCAACACGTATACCGTTTTCTCTACTCGCCTTTCTCGGAAATATTTTTCAAGGTAAACTGCTCTAAAGCAAACGCCTCCTGCAAATCCGTTCTTGATGGATTTACACTTTAAGCTTCCTCTATTTAACAGGAATAAGGGCACGACAAAACATGGATTTCAGATGAAAAAATAATTGAGTAAACTTTGTGCAATAACTTATGCGACCTTCCCCTGCAGCATTCATTTAAATTAAGGTATACCAGTTTTCGAGGCCAATGAGAATGACCATTCTGCAATGGGATTAAGGTTTTCCTCTATACTGAGAGTAAATAAGGTTGAAAACTACGCCAGAGTGTTCCAAGATTAGCAAAATTTTGGTATTTTAACTCACGTGTCGTGCTGTAGGGCACGAAGCATCACTGCTGTCGCTTCTGAAAAATAGGTGTTGTTGGGTTCCCTGCTTAATTTCAATAGGAGAAGCTCGATGCGCAACTAAGAAGCAACGTATACATAAATAACGAAAATAAGGGGAGCCAAAAAGAGAGAGGACCCTGGACATAATTAAATAAACAAAGAGCAATGAGAATCTATGAAAAGGAGAATTATTTAGTTCATATCAAGAAACAGAGCTAGTTGATCATCACAATAACAGCAATTAATGCATGATAAGGTAAAGAACAAATGCCGGGATATTCCACCCCCCCCCCCCCCGAAAAACCCTCAGCCAGGTGGTGCGCAACGGTCCATCGAAAGGAGGTCGTTCTGACCATCGCCATAAAATCGCACCATGCAGACGACCTTAGGACAGACGACCTTAACTGCTGCTCGCTGGCGAACGTCGAATGGCATCGATGGGCAGCCTGTGTCGTCATTTACGTAGCTGGCACTGATTCATCCTGCTCCTTCTCTAGCGTCGAATGCGTCATCATTGGAAAAAAAAGTAATGAGTCATGTTGAATAGGATGTGGAGGAGGAAGTTGTTATGTCGTAATGGGTGAGATGATCGCACATCATTGCCATTTCACCTACTTAGTTCTTACGAAAGGGCTAGCAATGATGTCATGCCTATCGTAATTCTCAGCATGAGAAGAGAAAATTGCCACTGGTCTCAAAGTTAGGATATTTTTATAAGAACAAAAATGACAGCAGGCCACTAAATAGTAGGGTGAGAAACCATCATTACCTTAGGAGGTGATGGATACAGCCTACAGTAAACGCTCAGCAACTAAAAAACAGCGATCTACTGTTAAGGTAGTGCATTCAACTGGAAAAGCAATGCGGAAGCTTAAATTTACACAGGGGAGCTCCTCAGCCAACAAGAACACGCTTTTGACCGCACGAACTGCGAATTTTGAGGCAGAATTATTCCAGACGAATCCAAAAAAAAATTAGAGTAGTCAGTAACAAACATTTTATGCCTACAACGCTTGGAGAAGCATTTTAGCTCAGAGCAATAATCAAAATAATGAGTTATGAGTTATGACGTAAAAAAGTAACGCATTAACGCACAAGGGTCATTCAAAAGTTATGTAATGTTAGCAGATTGATAGAACATGGATATTTTGCAATAGCTTCACTATCAGCATCACGAAACCTATGTAATCGCAATCCACAATGAATTTTCTGGTAAATTAAAACCAGCACTCTTCTAGGACTGAGAATGGAGCTAGCATTTTTCTCGAAACCGTCTATAGGCAAAAATCTCCTCGGAACGATCGGCGATAATTGTTTACGACTATGTTCGCTGCTCAAAATCCACCGAAACAATGGAATTTGAATCCTTTCGATTAATTTCCACAAAGTACCTATATACAACAATGTAATGGACCATTAGTAAGAAGGTCTTGCTGGAACGAGCGATCCTGAGTGACTATGTATGTAGTTTTTTTTATTCTTTTGGAACGAATCGGTGAATACTAATGAGCAATAGCGGACAGAATGTGAAAAAAGCGCCACTTTTTAGTTGCGAAGGTTTGTATAATAGATTATGATCAATGCCGTCACAGCCAAATGTAACTATTATGGTCCATTACATTGAAGAAAACAGTTAAGAAGACAATAGAGAGAGAATTGAGCAGGAAGTTGCATAATATTCGAATGGCAGAAAGTAGCGGATGTGCACAAATCCATAACTGTGACGGCTCTTGAAATAGAATAAAATTCTTTTGAGGAAAAGACAGAGAAGTTGAGTATACACACTTGAGAAATTCTGTATGAAATAACAAGTGACGATGTCGGAAGGAACGAAGAAAAGGAGGCAAGAACTGAGCACTGAGAAAATTTCATGAATAAGGTGAAAGCTTGGTTTCTCTAGCTTCTATTCTAGTTTCATAGTCGAACCGATATCTTTTACATCTGCCTTTGATTATTCTTTGAAAAAATTGAAGAGTACTGCACATAAAACTTTGCCAGCCCTGACCTACAGCGAGAGAACAATGAAAAACCACGTTGCCCCTACCCCTCCCAGACCCTCTCAACCTCCTACTCCGGCAAGCGTTCAAGTTCCCTGAAGCTGCGTGCACCATTGAGATTACCAAGGGTAAACTTGCTGACAATCACACCACGTTGACGATGGACATAATTGGGTTGTGTTAACACGGGAGTCAACAAGTTTACCCTTGGGTAATCTCAGTGATGCATCCAGGCACTGGTACGCAAACTTCCACAGAAGGGTACGTAGTAGCCTTCTCGCAGGATAAGCGAGGTAAGAACCATTGCATATAACTGCGGAAAGTCCTCCTTCACCAGCAGTAGGAACAAGAATAAGCCATGCCCCTCATAAATCCGGGCACAGAAAAAAACAACAAAAAAAGATAGAAGCTTTGTAGCACTACCACTACGTGGTGACAGAAATTCAGAGGGTAAATGATCAATTTTGATCAATGAATTTATCCATATAGGATCCATATAAATGCAAACCAGTTTCCGGCAACGCTTACACAAGTTTTTTCCCCATTTCTGCAGACTACAGAATTAAATGTCTCATTGCAGCTGGTTCCTATTACGAAAGGGCATTACTACGCCAGCAGTTTTTCGGAGGAGCATGGTTTCAAATGTCATGATGGCAGAAACAACTAAGCCACTGCTGCACAATCATTCGAGCTGACCGCGAAAAGGTGAAAAAAGGCGACGTTGCATTCTGGGATATAGAAAACGTCAGCGAGGATATGTGGAACCCAAAAAAACTGTTTCATTCCCATTTCATTGAGGACTAGGTCCTGTTTTACAGAAGCGATTGATGTGACGCAAATTGTATGTGTTGCTCTGCAGAGGATTCCGTGGCAAAACGAAGTTTTAATCGCATAGGCACATGGAGGGAAACATGTACATATGTATGTTACCAAGAGGAAGTACAATGAAACTGAGTGTGAAAATCGACACGTTTTGAAGTTGGAAATGAAAGTAGGAAAGTCCACGAAAAATAAGGGAAAGCACAAGAATTATACGATTCACGGTTTGAGAACTCTAAGAAACGAACGAGCTCCAAACGCATATTTCTTTATCAAAAACAGAATATTGCTCATTCATGCTGGAAAACTCAGGGAGACAGTGCGTAGAGTCTTAGACTTCAATGAGAATAGAAAATGGTGAAGAAAAACTAGGCAATTCTCGACTGGGAAAAAGAACAACCATCCAGAAAAGCTATGTGCTCCAATGCTGGAGGAAAAAACGCGACAACCATTCAACGTCGACGTACCATAAACGGAAGAGAGGAACATAACAATATTAAAAAATGCTTGTGAGCGCATTGAGTTAACTCAA
>KN767538.1:0-15451 GCA_000816745.1 Ancylostoma duodenale | reverse complement strand
TCATCTTCATCTATGAGAACGCGTTGCTGTTGGTTTTTTAATATAATAGCTCGTAACGAAATCATTCTGTATAAAAGAAATCTAATGGTTCGCCAAGAACAGCTGATTGTTAGGCGAATGCATCGCTTCGGTTTTTCCGTTCCTTATTACCTCGAAGTTCCCCGTCCTCGGTGGAACAACGTCTGTTCCTGCTTGTTTTTCTCAAGAAAATTTTCTGATTGGATTTTCCCAGTGCTTCCCTAGTCATTCTGCACGAGCACATTGCTCGTTTCTGTGGATAGCTCAATAATATTCGTAGTTAAGTCAGTATTCATTTTTAGTAGTAGTGGAGCTAGGGGCAGCCCATTATACGGATATCCAATCCATTCACAGCATTTCCACTTGTACTTTTCCAGCCAGAGGCCCATACGAACTTCAGAACTTTGCAACAGGTCCCAGAATAAGAGGATTTCGTACAAACGGGAAATGTTGGTCGTTGCCGGGCACTTTGTTAGCGCTTAGATTCTAAGCTTTGTTTTTATAACCTTTATATGTACTAGGGAAAGCTTTTCTGACAAGCCTCTACTTTTGATCCTCGCTATGCCATCAGGTCACCTTCTTCGGGCTTCCATGAATTTTCTAGAAGTCATTGCTTCAGGTGTTCTAAACATAAGGAAAATTTTTGCTCCTCAATATATAGCTCATAATGCCAGATGTATTTAATATGTGCTTGTATCGCCAAATCTGTCCTTATAGGAATGCCCTTGCAAAAATATTTCTGCATTATCCCAGCACACCTGGAACCATCTATTCTGCTCTTCATTAGCTTGCTCTTTAGCTCTTTTTCCTTTTATGTATCAGGTTGATTTGAAAGAAGTTTGCACTAAAATTCACACTTTTTCCAAACATTCATAACATTATTGTCCGTGGATGGAACCTGATCTACCAATTTTTATAGTTGAATTTTAAAGTTGGTAGTAGGT
Organism: Ancylostoma duodenale; assembly: GCA_000816745.1. Taxonomy (NCBI): domain Eukaryota; kingdom Metazoa; phylum Nematoda; class Chromadorea; order Rhabditida; family Ancylostomatidae; genus Ancylostoma; species Ancylostoma duodenale. Next base: position 14,489 of record KN767538.1, on the reverse strand, counting down.
CATTCTATCACATTCTATTGCAAAAGAATTTCAATTAAAGCACAAAAATTTCTGGATCGAAAAATGAATGTTAGTGCAAGACTTTCAGAGATAGCAATCTAGTAGATACAAGCAGTGTATTACCTACCGCTTCAAAGCTACTTGTTTTTTCGAACATATGCCTTTGTGTGGGACTTATGGCGAAGTGAACCATCACCAGAAACTCACCATAACTCCTACTACGGTGACCGCCTATAGAGATTGCCGTCATTCGTTTCAGAATTTATTTCGCTCACTTCCGATAACCCTTGTGGAGAACGAGAACCTCGCCCCCCCCCCATTCTTTCTGCTTGTGTGTTATGCTCTTATATAGATTGTAGTAGGGCCCTGATAGCAAAGACGATTGTTTCAGTCCATTAACGGAGTCATGTGGGGGGTTTTTTCTTCACCGGATGCAGTGCACGAAGAAAAATGGATTAGCTTTTTGTAATCGCTTTATGTAGTTGAGTGACGTGACGTTCACCAGTTCACTTTGGATATCTCCTCAAATTTTCCACGTGACCTGCTCAAAAAAAGCTGATAGCCAGAAAAAAAAGTTTGTCCTTGCATTCATATGTAATTCTGCATCTCGAACAAAATTGGATTTTTTTTACCCGGAATTCATCTTCTGGAAAAATTCCCTGTTCCTAGCTTTCCCATTTTGCATGCATTGTAAAAACATTTTTTTTCGACAATATTGTTCTTGCATGCACTTTTTTCAAATAAAAATCGCAATTTATGGTTGCTGACAGATCTTTGCACTAATTTCGGGGTGGTGCGTATCAAACGATTTTTTTCCGTGCCACCAATTGGTTTGCAGGCGAACGGTTTCGAAATCGGGAATTTTGTGGTCTCGCAAGGCAATCAAGAAGAAATGGCTTCGCAGAGCAACCAACGATGACACAGCCATGAGAATTCACTCTGCCATGCACTTCGCTTGATTTCTCTGGAGTCCACTAGTAGCACCTGGTTCAATCCCACTAATGGCAGTGTGATCTGTTGGCCAATCTCTGAAGTGCAGAGAGCAGCGATCAACTTGTAGTAGCAGAGTGGAAATGTTTGAAGCAGTGGCTAATCCCCTGCACATGAAAGAGATAATTTTTACCCTAATCTCTCCAAATAACGTCATCATCAGATATCGTCATACCATCCGGAGCTAATCGCAGAATTTTCGTCCTACTTAACACCTTTGCTTGGATGCATCATTGAGATTACCCGGGGTAAACAGGTTGACGATCTTTTGAACTATAAGCTGAGGTTTGTCAAGCAACAAAATGAATTGTTTAAGGTGCGCATGCATTATTGGAGGGTATGGGTAATCACATACCCATGGTTACCCATGAAGAGCAGCAAACTCTAGATAACATTAACTACGGATGGGTAAACATTTTGATGGGTGCCAAGTGAAGAATAAATCTAGATATGTCAAAAAATTCACCTTGGAACTAGTAGTATATGGAGGCGGTGAAGTACTCAATCAAAAATCAAGCCGATTAATATTAGCCTCAAATCACTAACACGATCGGTAAGAACTAGCACTGGTTCGAATAGGAAGGAATTTGGTAGTGAAGCGGACAACGTGGTTTCTGAAATGCTCATTCTAAATTTCCTTCCTTGTGTGTTGATCGAATAATGTACTAAACATATTCGATGTTCGAGTATTCGATTTTAGGTAAGTCAAAAATTGGAATATTGAAGAAGGGGAGAGCTTTACAGCCTTAAAGGAAATGTCCGGTCAAAATCTTGCCCACCAAGGTTTTCTTCTCTCTGGAGTCCAAACCATATGTGTAGCATGATCCTCAACTTCGATATAAGCTCTATCGCTAGATATGGGACAAAACGTCCGAGGAGTAGCCTTGAGAAAACGGGCTCCAACCGACAAATGTTGCGTGCGTGCATACTGAACAACGATGGACGCTCAGATATATACAGCCCAGGGAACACTTCGTGAAACCTTCCCCACCCCAACAAAAGAACCACCGGTCCTTTGAATTTGAATTTTTTCCTACGACGCCACAACAGACAGCATGTAGGGCGCGCCGTATAACGTCATTTGAAAGTACGGACGGCGAAAACCCGCAAACGCCCGTCTACGGACACTTGCCACCCGCACGCGTCGCGTCAGGCCGTTTTGCGTTTTTGAACCTGGGAATAAACAGCCAACATGCTTCAAAAGGTGTCCTGGCTCACATTAACACCTTATCAGGCATATTAGTTCCAAGCTGACCTGTCCTTCCGAGAAAAAGACTGGGAAGAGCCGCCTTCTATAACCTGTCTCACCGGGGCCTGACGCGCGCGGGTGGTAAGTGTCCGATAATCGCAAACGCCATACCGAAATTGCTCGATGGAAGGCGTTCATTGTGGGACCATTCCAGGGATTTCTCTATAGTCCAAGACGTCGCCGTGGGCTACGATTCCAGTAGAAATTCGGGAGATGAAAATTTGCCCGGACCTTGCCTTTAAAGGACAGGAAAGAAGGGGTCCAGAGCTTTTGCCTTTACTGTATTTTATTCTTTGAGCTTGCTTTTAGATTACTCAATGAATTAAGGATATTTATTCAATTTTTATTGTAGCAACAATATGATCGCCGCCATGTCCAAATCAGGTGCCCTGATCAGGGCTATATTCATTTATTTGTGTTATCGGTTTCCACTAAACAACGAAACATGAGATGGTATAACCAGACTATTCATTGAATTAAAGATATTTACTACATTTCATTCGATGAACGATAGACCTAGATGCTCTCCCTCTGTGCAGTTTCCATTTCCTCAGTTTTTGCCTTGCCACACTGCCTCTCTCAAGCGCAGACCCCACAGGAAAAGTCGTGCAACGAGATTTGTGGGAAAAGCCTGTCAAATGGCCGATTTATCAAAATGCAGTCGTTACATCTGTCCGAACGACACACTTCTTTTGCATCGCATACCAATGGGGTGGCTATAAAGCATCGCACAACGCTAATCTCTGTGCTCATTCTGTGGATGGCGGCCATATTCCCAATGGTTGGACAAAGATTCATTTCACTCACAAAAAACGAAATTATTACCTCGAAGAACTTTGTTCAAAGTCGAGAAATGCAGTGAGGACTGTACATGCACCCCTCAATGAAGGAGTTTCGATCTTATTTAGCTAAAGGAGCTTATTTTCGTGGATATGAACTTCCGCATTCATTGCTTTAGACATTCTCATTTCTCATCGTTCATTTCGTCTCCAACTAGCTTTCACTTCCTTTTTTTAAATTGAATTTCCGAGAACTAGAGTTCGACCTATCCTTTTCTTTATCAAGTTCTGCATTCACATCTCTTCCCTTCCTCTGGGGAAATGAATTTATTTTTCAGTAGGCAATGCATCCAAAAGGCTCTGTTGATGATTTTGACGACCGCCGCCGTCTTTTTTTACTATGAAATTCTATCCTGCTGCCACAATTACAGCAGTTTTATGCACATACTTACATTCTGTTAAACATTTTGAGATGAGAGGGGCAACAATCATTGGTTAAATCAGGTAATATTGAACATCACGGTGGCGCGAAGATAATCTTATTTATTTTCTTGTCTTGGCGGGGAAAATACATACATTGACATTGCGCAGAATAAATTCCGCGACGCAGTAATCCGAGTTTAGTTTTTCCAGTTTATTTCCCTTGGATTTATGGAGGTCATAATTTGAAATTCTTCGGAATTTCGGAACGCGCATTGCCGAAATGAGGTCTTTGTTTGACATTCAAATTTGAACAATCGCTTTTTCTCGTCCGCCGTGCTGGTCCTTTCAGCGCTCACTACAGACTCGTCGTTCCAGGCTGGGTGCACCATTGAGATTACCCAGGGCTAGAGTGTTGATGCACCTGTTACCTTTGGGTAAGGTTGTGTGGCGTTAACACGTTCACCCCGGGTAGTCGCAGTGATGCATGGAGCTCCCGATTATCGCTCGAGGTCTCCGCCACATTCGTGTACTGCTGATGTCGTGTTCTCAAACATAAGCCATCCTTCTCTTCTAAAACATCCCCGAAGCCTGAGACAAGTGAATTTACGTGGTCTGTGCACTGCTGATTAAAGGCGGCTTCCCGCCTCAACAATATTACCTTTGTAGGGTTAGAATCGCACGCGTTGCTGACTGCAATGGTGTACTTACTTACAGTGGACGTCAATAGCGGTAGCCCATCCGCGGCCTCGAGAAGGCCGCAGCGCGACCGCGTTGCGCGCGCTGGGATCGGTGTCATCTGCTGCTGGAATGCTATTTCTAGTCGCTTTCTTCCCGATTTGGTCAAAAGTCCTCAAAATCGGGTGGAAAAGCCCTAGATATAGCATAACAGCAGCAAAAAACATCTTTTACGATGCGGGCGGCACAGTTGCGCGGTGTACTTCTCGAGCCCGCGGATGGGCCACCGCCACTGACGTCCACTGTACGTACATCATTTTTTGCCCAGGTGTTCAAAAAAGGGCATCACTTCATTGATTTTATTCCCTAAGGTTTTGCTGTAATCGTAGGTTTAGCACATATGTAGGTGACAACGAGCGCAATGATCAATTTTGCAAAATCCTATGGGTCTATTCCCAAAGTGATTGTCGCGTAACTGCATTCAAGCCTTCTTGTACATACTTTCCTCCATTTTCCCCACTCCCTCATCTCAGAATTCTCCTCTCACTCTCTTTCACACCCTCCCCCCCCCCCCCCCCCCCCCTTACCGTGCTGTATGGATACGCCCTGGTTTTCAGCAAGCACTGCTTGCGACTGATTTTCTTGCAAGTTTCGTGGACTTATATGTCTTTCTTGACCACGAATGAATTTTTCATTTTTTTCTTTCGATCTCCGAAGGTAACACATAGAAAGAAAGAGAGTGATTGTAAACAGAAACACCTTACTTTTTCATGCTACAACTCGTCCAACTGATACATTGAAATACACCTAGCTCTTATTTTTTTTTTGAGAATTCTGATGCATTCGTGAGGCTCACATTTAGTGAAATATCTGCGGCCATTTTTCAAGTTGCGAAACACTCGAAATCTCGGACATGAATTTCGTGGGCGCTGCCTTTAAACTTTTTTTTAAAGGAGAGTTTACATGTAAACACGGGACATTTGTCACAAACGCCCCACAGTGGCGTGGTAAGTGATGTGTATTGCTGTGGTGCTTTTTGTGGCAGATGCTTTGCATTCACACGCAATCCACCCTCAAATAGGAGGGATAGAAGAAAGGCGCTTTTGCGTGAAATCATGCACACTGTTGTCCTCCGCGTGAACTGAGGATCCTAGTCTCAGAAAAAAATGTCAAAAACGACCTTCACTAGATGGCACTGCCCTTGAATTCCTTGGGCCTGGTAATTGTTTTGCGAATGAGCCTTGCTCTGAGGTGATGGAGTTCTTGATCGTACACCAGATTTTGGCTAGCTACCTCTCATGCATGCGTATGTTATTTTTCCCATTTAACAAATTTAGATTTTTTTTTACTGTAACAGAAGTGACCTACTCCTTGATGGGATACGTATATTGGACGCTGAAGCACTTATCTAGTATAAATTGTTCTAACCTGACCTCCAATAGTAAGTACATGCCGAGAGGTCTTTTTGTGCAGGGTTTGCAAAGACTGCGTTTTTATACCTTAAAGCAAAGAACGAGCTGCATATCTGGCTTCATTTCGTTTAATTAAAGCGCATATTATATATTCTATGAGATTCCTGCAGATTATGAACTTTTTAGAAGCATGAGGCAGCTCGGCAATGTGAACTTGTCCAAACCCCGCCCCTCTTTAGCGAATTGTTTTCTCTGGTCCATGTTCAGGCTTCACAAATGCAGAATTTTTGCTCACTGGACTTTTGCTTATTTACTCACTCCGAATCAAAAAGAAATCCAGAATTGCAGTACTGCTGCTCATCTTATAATTGCCCAAGTCGGATTACACAAAGTCTGTCATCATATCAAAAACTTTCTGGGAATTTTTGACAATTTCTGCCGTTGTGTGTTGCACTAGATTCATAGCGTTTTGAATTTCGGTGGATTTTCCCTCTCCCATGCTATAGTACCATACCAACTAGTTTCTTCTACTTTGTTTCTTTACACTGCCCATGTTTCTTTACACTGCCCACTTCCAGCGAATGCTCTTCCTTGTTGTCTTGGTCGCACCGTCGTTGGTCAGCTGCCCCAAGCACCCTAAAAACTCTATAACCAGCTAGCCTCTGCTCCCGGGATAAACCATTTGTTGTTATACATTTTAACTAATAAACAAATCATAAATTATTAAAAATAAAAAACAAATGGAAAATGGCCCAGCTTCCGTCTCACTCATGTACTTTGCTCTTATACGGAAGCTGAGCTGAAAGCGTAGGACTTTTCCGGTACTCATCAGTAAGGGAGGGGAATTCCTAAGCTTGAACCTAAAATATGAATTAAAAAACTCACCAACTCGACTGCATCCTTGTGCTCTTCCTCTGCCAGGTGGGGGACTACGAATACAGGCTAGGAATAGAAGGAATAGAAATACTCTCAAACTTGGGTAATTAAACCTTTAAAGAAACCTCTGCTTCCGTCTTGAATTTAAGCACGTGTAGTGTGGGTAATGTTCTGCATGACTTTCCACTGGATATAACGGCAGAGTCACACATCATTTCCTTGTATTCGATACTAGCTAACTGTTCTTCCCAAGTCGAAAAAAGTCCAGATTTCCATCAAGTTCTACTGCTCATCCTAAAGCTGTCCTGGTTGAACTGCATAAATTGTCTCGTCATATTTTTTACTTTTATTTATTTCATTTTTGCACTCAATGGTGCGCTAAAATATGAGTCTGCGGTTACAAATCATACGCATGTGTGTTCAACTCCAAGAAAGTAATACGACGAGATAAAGTTAGGAATGAGTGGACAGGGGTGTCCCTCGACAAAGATTTTTTTTGCAAGAGGACTAAGAAATCAAGCGTTTTCTAATCTTGAGTATGCCCAACTGTGGATAGCAGAATTCCCTTTATAGATGAAGAAGTAAGATTGAAAGTATTAGACAAATATCCAGCCATAAGAAACAAGAATGAGATCCAACAGTACGCCCTTAACGGCTAGCATATAACAGGCTTTCTAAGGATTTTTGATAACTTCTACCGTCGTGTGTTGTACTAGATTCGTAGCGCTTCATCGTGGAATTCCAGACCCATGCTTATCATTGAGGATCTTTGCAGTGTTTCTGGGCCCGTACGCATCATTGAGATCACCCAGGCTAAATATGTCAACAACCCCCCCCCCCATTTTGTCCATCGTTGATACTGCGTCAACACTTTTACCCTGGGTAATCTCGATGATCTATCCAGGTCTTGAACGTTCTGATTTCTTTGATTTGATTTTTTCATTTTTTTTTCAATTTTTTTCCAATCATGCGGCGACTCTCGGGGCCCTTCTTTCAATTGTAGATGAAGACCTACACTTGTTGCAAGAATTTCTCCTGCCAATTCATTGAAGAATTTCCAAAATTGCACACGAAATTAGTTCTTCTGACGTTTTCCCTTTTCGAATGTTTCCTTGCTCTGCCATTGCGTTTCTGATTTTCATTAGGTTGTTTTTTCTTTATTTCTTTTTTTATTCTGTTTGAACGTCGAAGCCCTTCATTATTCCGTTTTAATTGCTTTTTTTAGAGTCGATTAATTCTTGACTGCATATTCATTGAGACCGAACAGAATAATTGGAATGTAGAACAGAAAAGAAACATTCTGTTGACGTTCTTTTGCATATTATGGTCCATTTCCGCTTTTATTTTCACATATTCGCTCATACATCCCCTGAAACATTATCTACATGTGTGTTCGAAGACTGCGTTTATTTTCGTTGCAGAGACGTGCGCTGTAAGTTCATCGAGGCGTCTCAAGAACCGTCTGGAAGAAGAGTTCTTTTGACCTTAGACGCGGAGGAAATCGAGCTCACTTCCTGCAATTTCCCTTCATTTTCCACTACTTACGCTCCTGATGCTATCAGCCCAAAACGGTAAGTGAATGAAGATGAGTTCGCCCACCAGTCGGGATGCGGCCCACTCCACCAGTCGGGGCAGCCCTCTCCAGACGACTTCATCCCGTGGCGAAGTCACATTTTTTGTGCTGCTTAATCAATTTGGAAGTGAGGGCTGTGCATGTGTGGTGTGTGTGTGTTGTATTTGGTCCGTTTTTGTTTACGCGAAAACAAGCTCGGGTTGAAGAGCGAAGCGAAGCAGCGTGGAAAGTATCCTCTCTAATGTCACTCGCCGGCCGGGAAATTCGACCACGTATGCTTGCCATTCAAAATACCCGCGTCAGCATCGGGATTACTCATCTGGTGGTAATCCAGGAAGACTCCTACGTGGTATGAGAGACCTCGTTTCCAGTCATGTGACCAACTTATGTAGCCGTTCTAAAAATATTCTTGAGTGAATGTGTGGGATTTGTCCGAAAGATTCCAACAGCATTTTTTCGTTGTTCTCACTCCGTCGTCCTTTAAAGCCCTTCTATTCTGTCATTGGTTGGTGTGATTTATTAAGTGCCCGTGAATTACTTCCTCCATTCGTCATTATCCAGGCATGAGGCATAGGGTGTGAAAATAGTCGACAATTATCTCAAGTGCACAGCTCATTCAAATAAATTAGTCAGCTATAGGACACTTATTGTTCTTAGAGAGTAATTTTGAGGCGTATTGCCAGAAGGTGCTTTCCCTTCTGAACCATTTCACGTCAAGACGTTTTCTTACTTTTTACCCTATGCTACAGGGTGGTCCCTTAATATTCTTACAAGACGCGTCTTGCTTTCAAAAGAGCATGTTCTTCCTTGAATCATGTTTAGTTGGGAGGCCGTCTCCGGACGTTTTACCAATACAGTGCTCAGGAACTTATATTTCGTCTGGTTCAGAACTGAGGAAACAAGAAATTTTGGAACCTACTGGTTTTGTCGAGTGGCCGCTCACTTGCACAAAACTTAGTCGTGTGTTAGTAAGTCTTCACGGTGCCTGAAGATAGGCTTGCTCAAAATCCCTTAGGAGTTGGAAATCTTCAGAAAGGAACTTCAGAAATAGGAAACAAATTTTTGCACAACCACTTGCGCGTCGAGGCCTGCGACTTCATTTGATGCCTCAGGGTCTGATTTGTAAATAGAAGATGAAGGATATTTCTAGATATTTTCTTGTATTATATTCGTTGGGAGTTAACGAACATAAATTTTGTGACATTATTCCGAATTGCTGAAAATCTTTTCCTAGTTGCCCTTTTCTTTGTTACCGTATTTTCCTCCCATCCTGTACTTCTAGATAATTTCTTCCGGAACTCACAGATTTCAGTGGTCAAAGTCCGCTCGTTTACGCTGCACAGTATGTGACGTGTTGTTTGCGCGTCCACACATCTCATTGATATCATCGACATCTTTCTCGTCGTATTCTCCTGCTTTCTACTCTGAGGTCGTGCAATGCCTACGCGCGTGATTTTTTTCTAAACTTTTATATTATAATTATATTATTAAAATTGGCTCAAGCACGGATTGTACCACTGTTACTGAAGCATTCGCATTATCATTCTTATGCATTAGTTACTTCTTGTTTTTCCCCTGATTTTTATAGGTTTCGCACTGCTCGCGAGCCGCTCACATTTTGCAACTTTGATGTGCTACTACATCAAAGTGCCCATCACTCTGAGAACACACACAGTTGCGACACTCGTCATCATGCGAGTGGACAACCTTCTTCAGAGGGTGGTCGAATGTAGGTGGAACTGCGAGAATTTCGAGGATCTATGGATGGAGCATTCTGTATGGCTGCGTTTATAGTACATCGGAATCCGATTCAGTCTGATAACGAATGATACGTACCGATCCTCGGATAACGAAGATCAATACGTATCTTTTGTTGTCCTACCGGATCGGATTCCGACGTACTATAGATGTAGCTTATGTACTAGCATTGAGTGCCAACGATTCATTTGCTATATTATGACCTGTGCCCGTATTCATGAATGTTGCCGTATAGGTTTCACGACAGCCTTAACGGCAAGAACACGAGTTCGACGGGTGAGAATCGCAGGGAACCTTTCTGTACGATCCGTGTTCATCCAGCCGCAAGAACCCAGCGCATACTTTCCGTCAACAACTTTTCACCTATAAATAGTTTTTAAAATACATATATAAAATACATATTGAAACATACAAAACTATGAAATATAAAATCATAATGGTAAAAAAAAGATTTAAAAAAGTCAAGGGAGCAAAAGTGCATAAGATCTAAAATATAACATAAAAATTAACACCTGTTTAACAACCCCATGTTTCGTTTTGCGAATCTCGGCTCTATCAGGACCCTTTGGCCTTAGGTTTTTCATTTCCTGTTTGTTCATTACGAACCGTTTTACTCAGATTATTAACTGGCTCACAGCTCCTTGGTGGGAAGCGGTAGGAGCGGGAAGAAGACAGAGTGCTTGTGAATCTGGGCGCCTGATGAATAGATATCATCCTTTCATGATCTTCCGGGCACTGACGAAAATAACCTGGGCGAGCAGAAGATGTATGGATGCTTGTATTAATCTTGTACGCTTCCGGAAGTATAAGGCAAGAAATCTCGCAGCTTAGATTGGTACTTAATCTCTTGAAATAGGCAGCATCTCGAAAAACCTTGCGTTCCATCAAAAATCCACATGAGCGCCAAAATGGTACACGGGACCAACAAGATCTTCCTTATTTCGTGCTGTCTGTGCATGGCTGCGGGTTGCAAAAAATTATAATTTTCCCATTCGTCATTTGTTGCTTTGCTCGAAAAATAAAAGTTGAACCCTATCTATTCAATCCGCTCTGTAACAATGACGAGCTCCAGTCTTTACTTGAGGCTGCAAAGATTCCACCATCATTTATGACATCGGAAAGGCTAATTGCCTCATTTATTGGCCTCGTTCAAAACTCGACCTCGTTCGTGAAACAGGATTGTTGAATAGAAAAGCATTATTTGTTTATTATTATTTGAGCGAATTCATCCGATGGAAGAAAAGAAATGGGAACATGTTTGGCACACATATTTTCCTATAATTACCACACTTATTTTCCTGTCGAGTGGAAAAAAAGATTGGGAATTTTCACACGTGGAAGTGTTATATTCATATATAAGCTGGCAATGGAGGGACTGTTCTAAATATTCTGGACTAACTTCGGGACTGTTCAGAAGCAATTCGCTGTGCTGTCCTATACCTGAACTGGCCATGTCGCAACTTTTCTTCTCGTTATGCTTCTGCTCTTCCAGGTTTTCGAATCGAAACTTTAGTCCATGAATGAAAGGTTAGGTAAAACCCTGAAAAGAGTCGGAAAAAGGAAAAATGTGCGAAAACATTTTAGAATAAACTCCATGAGGGACTGTCATTCAATCTGGGCACATTTTGAATCCATTTAAGTCCACTTGTTGAACGATATTCGAGAGTCGCCTTCTTCAGGGCCTGAAATGGTTTCACAATTCGCATATTTACGAGACCAAGTGCATTGGCAGGTCCGGCCGAAATTTCGAAGCCCTATCTTTCAATCATGGGAAAACAGCACAAAATTGTACGGTATTATATTTACGATTTTGTGCTATTTTCCCATGTTTGAAAGGTAAGGCTTCGAAATTCCGGCTTGACCTGCCAATACACTTGGTCTCGTAGAGTAGTGAGTTGTGAAGCCCTTTCAGGTCCTGAAGAAGGCGACATAGCGCCGAAACGTTGACCCTAGAAGGAGTAAAGGAATTTAACAGTCTCGAGTATCGTTCAACAAGTGGACTCATATGCATTTTAGAATAGTCAATGATCTGATGAGAACCAGTTACTGCGTAGATCTCAGAGTTTTAACATTAAAATAGATAACATTTTAGTGATGTTTGTGTCCTCAACTCATGCTCATTGCCATCTGTCGAGCCGAGAAATGGTATTTTTTACGTAATGACTTGAGTCGTCAGATCATCACTTATTCCTCATTTCATCAGACGTTATTGTTTTCTCTGTAGCTGCTTTGCCATTTTCAGTTGTTTTTCAACCCTACAAAATATTTTACACAATTTTATGGATGCTTCACTAGGTAACGATATTTCATGGGCTTCTTTCGTTAGAGAAATTTTTCCCTTTTCGAGCTTCTCAAACCCCAATGATTTCACACTATAGAACGAAAAACATTTGGGAATGTGCAACAACTGAACGCTCAAAGAAGATGTTCGCATCTATAAAATTGTGGAGCGAAATTTTTCGGGAGTGTTAAGGCGAGTAGAAATCATTTTCTGAAGACTCCTCGTTAACAGATCACCTCGTGTGCTCTGTCCCTCATCGAGAGGGGTGCGCTGTGTTTTAGAGGGGCAGAAATGCAGCGATACCCTGTTCTATTTTAGAGATTTTCTACTTCTGGACAAGGAATTGTTCTAGTTTCCATTTGCAGCAATGCTGGTGTTCTGTCTTGCTTCGGTTTTTTGATGTCTGATTGCAAAAAGCTCTTTGTGGATCTCATTTCTGCTCACTCACAAGCTATTTCAGTGCATGTCCTTTGCTCGGATGTAATATAGGGTGCCCATTTCAGCATTAGCCAGAAATTATTCAGCCAGGTGGAAAGCAAACCAGTGTGCAGCGTGAATTCAAGCAAACTCACAGCACGGAACTTGCAGCAAGGTTCAATTTCAACCTGTTTTGCGCCTGCTTTTGAAAAACAGCATCAAATATTCCCTGTTTTTTCATTTTACTTCGTTGAAGTTGCCAGCAGGGAATCAGAAAAAAATTCTCCAGAACGCATAAATTTACAAGTTTTCATGAGTGCAATGTGCCATGTGTTGATTTTCCTGAATTCATTGATTCACTGATTGTGGTATGGCGTCCTCACCCCCAGTGAGAGTGAGTCACCGAATTTTTCAGAAGCAAAATAAGATATCGTGACTGAAGGCTTCGATTTTGTCCGTGTTTTTGGCGGAGGTCATATTTTCTTGCCAGGTCCATCCTGGCTGCGCTTTTCTGCTTCCACCCCTAGATCCCTGTGGACTGGTTCTATCTTGACATTTTTCTAATCTGACTGAACGTGCAAGAAACATAAACCAACTTTAATTTCTTCTCCTGAGTTCACCTCAGAATTTTGGGCGAAAATTCTTCGTGTAGGAATGCGTAATGTGTAAATTGAGCTAGCCTATTTTTCCTATTTTTTCCCTGTCACGTAATTGTTGCTATCCTTTAATGGTCGCAGTTCTTTTGCTTTGTGGTTGTTAGACGATATTCTCATTCAAAAAGCTTAGTTTTCCTGCTATAAAATCTTCTCCAGAAATTTACATTGGTGCAAATCTTCTAACTTTCATTTACTCCCCATCAGTTCATTTTAATAATGTGAACATGTAGCTGGATACTCTTTGCTCTGCTATTCATCCACATCCGTGCAACAATCTACTTCGTGAAATTAGCATGGAACTTGGGCAACTAAAACGTAGAACTTTTTGGAGCGAAGTTGGCAGTTTTATTTCTCCGACCTGAAGGTTGCGAAACTTTTCTTGGCGGTGTATTTTCTGGAAAAAACCTCATTCCCCTTGCATCCTTCCCCTCATCGGTGACGCCCGTGATCGCAGAGACGTCCTTCCTATGGGCCTATCTTGACAGGTAGTTTCTGAAAGCTTGTCTTTCACTCTGTTTCCATCAGTAATGGATGTTTGTGTTTATAGTTCATTTTTTACTGTCATCTGATATCATAAAAAGTTTCTGCGACGAGGTGACATGTCTGTGCAAAAAGATCTCCTGGGAGTATTGCATAACATCATGAAGAATAGAGCATGGCCAAAACAATTCATCTCGACCGTAATCCATCCATGCTCTTTTGTTTGAGTCACACACTTTTTGGACATTACTGGACATTTCTCCTGCAAACCCCTTCATACATCATCGTGGCATGGAAGAACCCCGTTTCACTCCTATTACTAGGAATTTTCTCGCACCCGGTCAACACTGAGGGTTCAACCACAAGTCCAGCAAGTCAAAGGATGGTATTCTGCTCTCGCGTTAGGTAGCAATGGATCTGGTTCTAATCCTCTTTACTTCGTCAGTCCGAGTAGTACAGGATGATACAGCAGTGTTGTCAGGATACGAGGTGAATTACAGGGGCTCATTATACTGCAATGACGATAAGCACTAAGGAAAATGTTGATTACTGCCTCGTGGGACTTCTTATCCGACTTTTGAGACCAGAGAGCCGATCAACCTGCAATCAAGCTCGCAACAGGGCTACCGCCAAGTCTGAAGCACAGATCAACCAAGTAATCACGTATGTAAGTAACTGCACATTTAAAACATGTGGGCGATCCCTTGAAGCTCAGCAAATTATTAGATAGTGGTGCCCGTAACCTTCTGCTTACCCCTGCTTTTGGCGGCTCAGGAAATTCGTGACGAAGAGTGCACCAGATGGGTTATTTTGACAGAAAGGTTCAGTGCATGGAATTTCTGGTCTCTAATAAGAGAGCCTTGATGAGTCTCAGTGAGTCCCATTCCCGAGAATTGAGCTTAGGCGCACATACACCTTGT
>KN767535.1:0-11271 GCA_000816745.1 Ancylostoma duodenale | reverse complement strand
TACGCCTGCGCTCCAGAACATTTTGCTGCACTACCAGGATTTATATAAGAGGATATCTACCCTATACGTTAATGAAGAAAAATCTATGATTTACCAAATTCACAGTAAACTTGAGGTCACCATACAAAAATGATGTTGTGCTACAGTATTTGTAGCACAACATCATTTTTGTATCAAATGTTTTGTATCAAACAATATTTGTGTTCAACTTGTCAAATAATGGCATTGTGTCGGGTTTCAGCAAAAAAAAACATCAATTTCTTAGGTCAGTAGGATAAGTCAACACCTCGCCATTAAGTTATTGGTGAGAGTGGTGCAAAATTCGCGCAGGGTTCCCACTTTGGTTGTACCCGTTTCTCTCATTGTTTTAGTTTTTCTTGAAAGAAAAAACAAAAAAAAATGAAAAGGAGCCTCAATGGAGATACTTGTAACCAGACTTCAGTTGTGGGAAGGGGTTGAAAGGCATAACATAGAACACAACATATTGGATAAAAAATAGAATGACATTGCCAGTGCAGCGCCCATAAACCAGTGACAAATTAGAGCTCTCGGAGGATTAATTACAAACATTTCGGCACCCTATCGGACGCGCGTAGGCCAATATTAGTTCTTAAGCGCAGATGATATATTGGCACATTATAACGTTTCCTACTGTGGCACTGATACTTCTCTAAGCGCCTGGGAGGTACATAGAAGACAAGCACATGCAGGAAGTAGATGATAAATGAAATGAGCTCAAAAGGGCCTCCACTCTCGCTGTAGCGACAGACGAGGGCGGATTTGACGGGTTACAGGTAATGAGGTGAACACGACGGGATGAACTTTGCCGATACCAAATCGAAGGCCATCCCATGTAGGTGTCGCTTGTGTTTTTTTCACTCTTACAAACAGGTTCTCATGAATAATGCGTCCCAATCAGGACTGTAAACAAAAAGATTACGTGTTACGTTAGTTTTTAGACGTAGTAAAGAAAAACAATCTGCCAATATTAGAGTGTCAAGCTTTTGCACGGGGCTTTTTTGGTCCGGATCTTTAGCTTGATGCTTGATGTGAAGAGCTTAGCAACTACGTAATCCTGCCGATATTAGTCACGCTCTGATGACGAACTGTACTTTTTGTGGTCTGGTCATGGTCTCGTTACTGCGTTCCGCTGTTCGTAGTACTCCCGATCAAACGAGAAAGATGTAAACTGGGGTTCACATGGATAGAAATTATTTTGAATTTAGAAAACTGAGGTTCAGCTTATTTTATTTGAAACGTTTCAGTATTGAGCTGTCGTGTAGCCTCATCTAATTGTATTTTCTTTAATCAGTGTTCAATGAGAGCTTTTGTTTTAGTGTAGTGTTTGTTGCACTTGTAGCCAGATCTTCTAAAGGGTATGGCCCACCGATTCACGGTTTCCACACAGTAAGAATACACAGCTGCTTTTATTACTCTTTATCCAAATGACTGTAACAACTCCGGCCTCTATAGGCGAGCTCCTACGCAACGGTTAAATACGATTAAATGAGGCTTCAAATATACCGGTTCAGAGTGAATGAGTGTAATACAATGAGACCAGTTAACAAGTAGTACTGATCCGTGGGGGATAGCACCAATTCTGAGAGCTGTTTCTTCTTATCCAGAGTCGAGGCGAGGAGATGAGGCCAGGGTGAGTGGAAGGCGACCAATTCCAGCTTCTACGGGGCCCAGCGGTTGCAAAAGCCTTTCTAACTCTCGTAGGCTCCTTATATACTGCTCTGGAAATGTTCCCAGTAATTTTACAATACGAAAGTAACACCATCGAAAACATAAGCATTTCCGAAAAATATTATATACTGCCTACTTTCCCATGGTTTGAATTCATGCGCCAATGCGCCTACGCTACTATTGGTTTGCTCCGCCTTTTTCCCATTACGGATTGAACTTTCTCATGGTCGCCCTCTTTCTTCACCCTCTAGTGCCTCTCTTCTCTCTCCTCATACTGTGGATAGGCACGTTTTGGTGGTGCTGGCCCCCCAGCTGTCCCTACTACAACTGAGACGGTCTCCGTCCCACATTAGAAGTTTATTCTAGTTGGCTTTTGGCGCTTAGCGCCTTCCTCAGACTTTAATACAATAAATTACAATACATTCAAACATAACATTTATTTACATATGAGATGAACCGATCACAGAGACGAGAGGGCAAGAAGTGGTAATAGAGTACACAATATGTAGAATACAGTTTATTTGAAACGTGGAGCAGTGATAAAAGTGCTCATTTCTAGGAAGCTGGCATATGACGACAAAATATGAAAAATAAAATGTTTTCTTTGTTATTCTGACATACATACATCTGCTGTTATGATGGAAGTAATTATTGTTTGAAATAAATTGCTGCAGAGATGTAGGTTCAGAATTTCGCTTTTCCGAGCCGTCTCCATTGTGTATTGTGACACCATCACAGCAGATATTTCTCTGTTGAACTGGATTGTGTATGTGGTCCTTTCATTATCGCAGAACAACTACGAATGTATAAGCAAGTGTTTTTGCTGAAAATGAAGGTTCTGTTTTCGGTTCTTAAGCCTTCAACAGAGCTCAATATTCAGAACGAATACAACGACATCGGTAACAACAATCTTCTAGTTAGCAACAATACCGTCCGGCAAGACGTTGAAGATGAGTGTACCAACACATCTATACAGAAAATTCTCACTAGGAAGATTACAGAAGAGCGTGGTGCTCAGAAGAACCTCGCCACTTTCGTTGGAGAGAAAATATACGAGCTCAGAGGCACTGTATATATGACCATATGCTGTGGCTGCGGCGAAAAATATATTGGTGAGATGGCAACACCATTGCGAAGACGTTTGGACGAACACAGAAGAGCGTTGACACAACCTGCTTCCTACCCAAAGGAAAGTTTTTCACGGCACCGGACCCTAAGACACACGAATGAACGAACAAACACCAATGTTCACGGTCCTAGTGCTGCACCGACATCTGACTAGGACTTTGGAGAGGAAAATAATGGAAGCTAGAGGAATGATAAGACTCGAGCCAGAGATTAATAACAAGGACGATTCAAGGGAAATATTAAGATTTGTCTGTTGATTATCATCCCTCGACCATTTAAGGAGCTCTGGCTCTGATACCCCTCATTCTACTGTTGCGAACGAAAGTGGTGAAGTCCTTCCGTGCAGCACGCTTTGTGAAAAGTTTCTGTATAAGTGTACGTACCGTGTAAGTAAAGTCATCCTCAACGTCTTGCCAAACGGTATTGTTGCTAAGTAGATTGTTGTATCTGATGTTCTAAATATTGAGGTCTGACGAGGGTTTTAGTAGTGGAAAGCTAACAACAAGAAATAAATGCACCGAAAAGAGTATCAACAACTCAAGAAAACAGAACTCCAAATGAGGCTCAGAGAGAGAAGCATTTTAGGAAACCGAAGGCTTTTTTTTGTACAACCGTCTGTTTTGTTAACTAAAAACCAACCACGTATTCATATAACATGGCTATAGAGGTTTTGCGAAATTGATCGAGTTAGGCTCATTAAGTCTTACAAGAGGGAAAAGATAAAAGGAGACAGAAACCAGCTGGGTGTTATAAAGGTGATTGTATCAACTTCACTTCACTATCAAAACTTTGATCACTTAAGGTAGAGGCGAGGCAGAGACACCACGAACAGAAGCTGAAGAGATCTACGATGGTGAAGAGCAGGGTCAACGATGCGTCTAAAATTTGCCTGCATGTGCTGGGGACAATCGAGATAATCCATTTATATGTGTTATTGTTCTGTAAATCTTACTAATCGTGCATTTCTCGTTGAAAATGCCCGAACGAAGAAAGTTCCTAGGAAGGTGTAAGACTTTCAGCTGGGTTTCACGGGTCAGAAGTTAATACTCACCAGCACCTACTACTCGGAGAGCTAGAAGCTCACCATCTCTTTCGAACAATTTGGAATTCCTATTTAAGCAGTAGCAATTTCAAACGTTTCACTGCTAATGTTGTACCACAATGTACTACAAGAAGCTGATATGTACTATGCACAGGGTTACGAACCGAGATTTTTGAAGGGCTCTTCCGGAGAATCGTGTCTGAGCAAAAAGTCCGAGTTTTGGGCATTTCAGGGAGTGCATCTATTTTTATGACCCGCACTTTATCTGTCGCGTTAATATGAACAGAATAATCCTCTCTCAACAGAAAATAGATCACGCTCTAGAGAGTAAAATTTCACACCAGAAAATTTCCAATATTTATTCTCTCTACACAACCACATGTAGTGAACAAATATATATGTAAGAAGAGATCCAAGCTGAGAGGAATGGCACAGGAATGTTGGATTTACAGCAAAATAACACATCTTCAGTCGAATCAAACGAAATTGCAAATCTCTGACAAAAAAAAACCAAATATATGAGTAGTGCACTGAGAACAAAACCAGATTTCTCTTCTAGAAATACAATATACTTCTTTTAAACTGTTCTAAAACAGACTGGCTTCTATAAAAGGTCCTATCAGATGGAAGATTTTGAAAACCGAGGAACAGATGTGAGGTTATACATACAGAAAGGTATCTCTATCTGTTTATTGCAGTTTGGAGATGAAAGAGTTGCCCGTAAAATGAATGTATCATCGGAGTACACCGTCTAAGCTCTATCGAAACTTGCAGTTATTCCATATATCCTTGAACCGAATACGTAGTCATAAAAATCTATGCACGGAATCATGTGAACGCTGACCAGCAGCTCGAAAAAATCACAAAATCTCACATGGGGAGAGGAAACCCGTCCAAGGAGCGTAGGCTGACTCCTTACCTCATTTCGGTCTGTTTTGGTCTCTGATAGAGCTTTTCGAGTGAAAAACTGCCAAAGCCAACCCAAAGATCAGGCCTCTTTCCTTTGACAAGATACTGTTTTTGAGATCATTACATTTACTCCGGCACAAGTAATCTTAGAAAAGGCAAATCCTGGACGGTCTATCTAGGACGAGTTCCCTCTTTCTCCACTTATAATCAATGACTATGTGAGAACCTGCGGAGATCTGACCATATAAGGAATAGGTTAATTTAGTTTTCGGATAGATGTGTGAGCAGAGGCGCTGGCTCTCTGGAAGGTCACTTCGAATTGGCAGCAGGCGGTGGTTCGGCGAATGGATCGTCTTTGTTGCCTTCCGAGACGATCGGAGCGATCATCTGTACGAATTCTTCGTAGTCAATCTGGAAACAGCATTAAACTAGGATAGTATGAAACCGAGCACATTAGTATTTCCTCGAGTGAACGCATTTGGAACATATGTTGGGTTGGGGAATAATAGTTCGTGCGGTTTTTTCGACTTCTTTTTTCACGGTGATTTGAACTTTGCTTGACCTGCAGTCACATACTGTTTTGTAGCTCTTGGTTCGATCTTTCTGATTATCGCAACCGCGTTCCTCAATTATCGTTTCACCTTGATTTCTAGCACATGGAATGTGACCCTCTAAGTCGACAAAATTGAACCCCTCCGTAAGCGAGTACCGTTCGGCCTCAATCGTGGGCCAAATGTGGCTCAACTGGCTAGGCACATCAACTACGTTTATTGAGAAACCTTTACTGCCGAAAAAACATCATAGATGTGGAAAATCTACTTCAGATAAGGGAACTTTTGCTTTGAAGTTGCTTCTCGTTCTGGACGCCCAGTTTGT
The DNA here is from genome assembly GCA_000816745.1 of Ancylostoma duodenale. Lineage (NCBI taxonomy): Eukaryota > Metazoa > Nematoda > Chromadorea > Rhabditida > Ancylostomatidae > Ancylostoma > Ancylostoma duodenale. The sequence continues at coordinate 5,627 of KN767535.1, read as the reverse complement.
GGGACCTTAGGCGAATACCCACTATAGGTTGCTTTAGATGTAAGGCATAATCACTACTGATGCTCACTCTCAACAATGTGTAAGTTTAGCTAAAGCATTGCGTGCAAAACCCCAAAATGCTCGATATGAGCTGATCGTCCAGAATGGGTATGGCACGATTTCTCCACGCGACCAGTTTCATCAAAATGACAAGAAAAAATTCGAATGTAGGGAATTTCCACTAATACCGACTCTACAGGACTACTGCAGTCATACGTAGCTTATTTTGTTCAATTCCCTATTCATTTCATTAATGTTATTCAAGAGTTGCGGTTGTGGGCTAGCTACAAGTTGAGTCGTCTCAAACAAAGCAATTTTTCGTAGACATGGAGCTGACAAGCTGCTCTGTCTCTGGCAGCATCAATAGAAGAGGGAAGGAGCTATGCAGCCCATTCAGTGTGGTTGACAATGTTCGTGGGAATTAGCGGTTTCTATGGCCATGAAAAACCATACGAACTTATTCCCCAACCCAGTACTTAAAGCAACGCTGTATTACGAGAAGAAGCAAATTGATAAGAAGAGCTGCCTGAAATTTTTCTCGTAATCATATATTAATTTGCTCGCTCCTACGCATCCTCCTACGAATGCTAGAAGTGTCTCTTTCGTGAGAAGAATTCGTCTCGAATGATAACTACGTATCAATCATTTTGTTTGGCAATACTATTTTGAAAAGATCACCTGTTCATCGCCGTCCTTGTCAACTTCTTTGATGATCTCGTCCACTTCCTCCTCGGTGAATCTCTCTCCCATAGTGGTCATAAAGTGCTTGAATTCCTGGGCAGTGATGTAGCCGTTACCGTCTTTGTCGAAAACTCTGAAGAAAGTAAACAATAAATAATGTTGGCAAACAATATTATAGTCTTTTTTCAGACTCCTATACCGCTTTCATGAATCTGGTTATATATAAAAAGTAAAAATCCTGAGAGTACTCTGGATAGTAAGCAGATAATTGTTTCCATAACTCTCAATTTAGAGTCATGAGCTTTGCAGTGGGGGGAGGGTAGCTAACGTCCTAATCCAATGTCTCCGCCTACTCAGAGTTTGAGAGCTTCACACTCGTGCATTTTGCCACCCGTATTGAATTTCAACGTAAAATCGGGGCTCACTGCACCTAAACAACTCAAAAAACTTAAAATTCCGAATGCGAAAACTTCTATGGGTGCCGTCGTCACCATATTCTTGAATCCTTGAAAATTGGTCTCTTTTAGGACAAACAATGAAACTTTCTGATCACATCCAACATCCTATTTCTCAAGATTTGCTAGAAATGCAGAAAGCAGAAAGTATTGAACGTATCATTAAAACATTCGAGCTTCCATCTGTCAATGGGGTTGGAAAAAGTGACGGAAGATTTTCTCCTGTTTTTGTTGTTCCACAATAGTATAAATTTCTCACGGATCCTCTACCTCTTAACAATGAATATACCTTTTTCACATAGTGAACGCTTCCATCATAGTAACAACTGTCTGATTAAATCAATAAGTTTAACTACATATACCCAGGTTTATCACGAAGAACCTAATAAAACTTCCTCGTTACCCGCTGAATTCTCTCAATAGACTTCTCAACAATATTTCATTCAAATAGCATGATTTTTTTTCTAGAACGTATACATAGTTCTCGACGAGGCTTTATTTCCTCCTTTCATTTTTACTGTTGTTTTTCCAAGGCTCTCTTTTCGACCGTCCAGAAAGTTCTCCATAGCATGTTCTTATTGATTTGAGCGGAAGGAAACATCAACGAACCCAATGAGCAATGAAATGTTCTGGACGAGCTGTGGTGGGATTCTTAAGAAAAAAAGAAGTTTGTCCGTGTCGAGTTCTTGTCAACATTTGAATGACGCAACAAGGGGAATCTCCACAGTTGGGAAGAGCTCATAGGTTCTTCGGAAGTGCTAACTTTGAATTACTTCAAGGATCCACTTGTTGGCTATAGAACGTGATAGGAATCAATACCTCCTGCATTAGCAAAAAATCATCAGCATTAGCGAAAAATCTAGGTTATCTAGAAAAATGTCATCCAGAGATACAAGAAAAATGACTTTTACAGACAATGAATGGTATTACTACAGCAACCCAAACCCTTGATATCCCAAGAAAGTCAGCGAGAATAACTCTCTACTCTGAGATGTCAGCTAGCTCTTGCTATTGCCCCTATGAACACTGAAGGGACAGGAAATACTACGCAATCTTACACAAAGTGAAGGCATCAATCTCTCGTACGACATGACCCTGCCCCAACATCCATCAAATACCCGCCATGAACAAGTCTTCAGCGAGCGGCCTAATCACCTGGATAGCTCTTGCAGAAGAGAAGACATACTTGAAAGCGAGTCGAATCAGCTCCTGATCGGTTTCTTTGTTCATTTCCTTCATCATCTTGCAGAATTCGCCGAAGTCGATCTTTCCGTTGCCGTCAACGTCGTACTCGTTCACCATGTTCTGCAAAGACAGGCACCGATTTAAAGGGGTTTTCTGGATGCGTCAGAGCAAATTGTGGCACAAAAATATCGAATTTCTCTATAAGAATAATTTTAACCAACTTCGAAAGGGGCTATTATTAAGGAAATTTTAACACAAAAAAACAAACAAAAACATAAAAGAGGTTTCTTAAAGTCCTCATTTCAGTGAAAATTTGGAAGGTGAAAGATGTTACAAATAATATTTGAGTCATAATGGGATCGTTGGATGATCTATGGATTTAGATGGTGAATTACAAAGTTATAGATATGGAACACGTAAACACATAGAAAAAGGCTTGTTACCCATGCATACACTTCACTGCGGTCTAGAAGAGGGCTGGAGGGAGTGGGTGGGTGACTTTCGAAGATACCTTTCTATTGCTTTCTCTCCTTTGTATCTTCATCCCATCGTTTCAACGCTTGTTTGCCCTTCCCTCACTTGCTTTAGGGGAACATCAGGAGGATACAAAACTAGGAATTTCTTGAATTCTACGGCAATGCTCGTCGTCTGCATCCGACTCCGGAATTGTGCAAAGTTGCCTTCGTCGCGCGTAAATTGACAAACGTCTAAATCAAGGGAACACTCCTAGGAATGAGGCAGAAAAACAAGGGATATCTGCCGCAAGTTCACCGGTAACTACGGAGTTCATTCTGAAAATTAACCCAGAATTCGTTGAAATTCAACTGAGATTCGGAGGGGTATCTGTGAAATTGCGCTAGATGTTCTATTTATGAGGATGTGCAGGGCCTTCCGAAAGGAGTGGATATCGGCGGATTCACACAGTGAAGATAAGTAGTGCGGTTACGCGCTATCATGCTTTATTGAGTGAATACGACCGCGTCTCAATCGGTGATCATTCTATGTACCAATAATCACACCGTAAGAATGGATTATATTCCAGATTTTACCCAGGTAACAAAGGAATGGGATCACCGGGACCCTCCGATCCACCGTTTTCGCTAAGATTCAGAGGGTGGAGGTGTTCAGTAGATTCAAGGCAAGAATTTGTGAACCAGCCTTCGTAACTGCGAAGTAGTAGACGTTTTCACCTGAATTAATGTTATGTTGCTGTTAAAATCCACTTTCAGAAGATTATTTCCACTTTTTTAGGGAAAAATACAAAAGTCGTGGCCTGCATAGCTAAACATAATATACTTTTGTCATGCTTCTTTCAAAGGGTAGTTCACAAAAACGTAATTAATTAGCAATGTGGAGGCAGAATGTTGCATGCATCTATCCGTGTATAATTTTGTTTACCATTTACTAATTATCTATTTACTTGGATGCCAGTAAAGACAAAGCCGAACGCAGAGGCAAACACTCTGAACACCACTTTGAATTTCACTTTTTAGTTCGAAAAATAAGCTTTCATTTAGCAACTATACATATTGCCACTGTAATTAAAACAATAACCCATAAATTCATAAAAATTTATGTTCCGTATACTTCTCACCAAAATTTCTTTTCTGTGTCGATTCTTTCGTAAGCATACTTCATTGAAATCTAATCAATTATCGATCCCGAAGAGTACTTCCCCAAGATCTATTCACCTGTAGCTCCTCCTCGGTCGGATTCATGCCCAACGTCCGCATGGCCACACCCAACTCTTTGATGTTCATCGTTCCGTTACCATCCTTGTCAAACATCTAAAGAAGAAACGCATTCATTTCCCTATAGAGTCTAGTGCAAAGGGCATGACATAGAACTACGCTACGAGAAAGTAATTTACTTTGAACGCTTGAGCGAATTCCTGAAGTTCTTCCTGAGTGAACTCTTCCGCTTCGCTTGATCCGGAGTTGTTGGTGTACTGGCGATGCATTTCGCGGTCAGACGTCGGCGCTGTAAAATGAGCTTTTCAAGGCGGGCGTAGCGGGCACAGTGTCATCAAACTCACAATAAATTTGAGAAGATGAATTATGAGAGGATAGGAGATGTGCTCCTGTAAACGAACAGGTGTTGGCTTCGCTGCAGGGGATGAGGAGGGGAAGAGTACAATGAAAGCCGCTAGCAACAAAAACAGGAAAACAGGTACAGCTACACAACCAGTTATTGCGAGGAGCTGGATGGGGAAGTGCAGTACTAAGCAGCTCCTCAGGTGAATAACCTGAAGCACAAAAGGGACAAATGGAGGGCAGAACTGGGGGAGGGTTTCTTGGAATAGCTCCAACTTCCCTCATGCCCAAGACAGCAAAGAAAGATTGTGGGATCCTAAAGAATTAGACATTTGACCGGAAACTCCACTGATCGGCCCACCACCAAGCCGATCTGCCCTCAAGGCGACTAATCCCTTTGTGTGCGTCTAGACACAATGCAGATCCTCTTAGAGTCGCTTGCCCTTTTCTGACCAGTGATTTATCTTCATAATCTCCACCCAAGGCACCCGTTCCGAGAAATTCCCGAGGCTTACTTCTGCTTTTCGGTCAACAGAGCAATTTCCGAATAATTCGCGCAAAAATTCTGAAAAAAAAAGATTATGGCACATCCAGGAGTAATATCTGGAAAAAAGTAGGAGACATGCCGCCGAATGAAAACGGTTTAGTTTAACATGCATTCCAGTGAACAGTTGTGAATGTCGTGAATACTTGAAAAGAAAAGCTCTCAAGGATGGACTCCGGCGTATTTCGCAGGGCCAAATTTGTATCCTGGTATTAATCAGGTTGTTCGAGAGGTCTTCGTAATGACTCCGTTAAATTTGGACTCCTTCAATGCAACTAAAGCAAACCACCAGGAGATAAGAATTATTATTTAAAGTATTCGCAACCGGAGACGACGGCATTCTAACTTAGAGCAACTCGGTGAGGCCCAGAAATTCCGGTCCTTGAACGCAAGACGCTCTCCTGGTTTTGAGCGGGCTCCAAAATATTTTCGAACACGTTATTGCTCGAATACCCTTCAGAAGTCTTTGGAACATGTGCGGATGAAACCAAATTCTTTGAATATGATGGATGTATCACGAAAAAAATGGGGGTACCTGAGGATTTTTAATTGTTCAGAGATTTTTTTTATTCTGAGGCACATTCCAGAAACTTTCAAAACTCCTGATATTTTTCAAGACTATGTACTTGCGCAAACGTCTCTCTTACGTGTATAAGTTTAGGCGACGTGTGCAACTTCTGGCAAACTTAC
>KN767533.1:0-12753 GCA_000816745.1 Ancylostoma duodenale | reverse complement strand
ATTTTCGATGGACATTGATTTACTGCGTTTGGCATACTATTTTAGATGGACATTGATTTACTGCGTTTGGCATACTCCTCCTAAACAATGCTTACCAAATTTCAGAATATCTTTTGGTGAGCATAAAAATACAAGTAATTGGAATCCTAGGATGTAAAAGTGAGTCCTGTCGGAAACTAACAATGATGAAAACTCTATTTTGAAAAAACAAATGATCTGCTAACTTTTGTACACCAGATAACAAGAATCTCGTTTCCTAAAGCTTCTAGTTCCCTAAAGCCAACATGCAATAAAAACCGAAAAATAAAAATCATGAATGATGAAAATTAGAAGAATAAAATAAGCAGTTACTATGGGGAAATAATGCATTACTTAGATCTAGTTGTAAGGGCATCACTCAGGGAGTCACAGGGAGTCATTGGCTTCTGCGTACTATTTGTTTGCTCAGTAATAATTATTTTTGGCGTGCCTAACCCCTGTTGGAGCAAGTGAATATTTTTTTTCACTTATAATCAAGGTTTTTCCGATAATATTGCCAATATTCATGCAGTACAACAGACACTTATCATCCCATTTGTAGAGTGATCCCGCTGCCTGCCGGAGGAAGGTTTGGCCTTGACTTGGAAGTTTTTCAATATTCGTAGGAGGAATACCAACATCCTCACTGAGAAAGGGAACGGAAGGATTGCACACCGACTAATGCAAACACATCGTATCGCAGGACTCATACAACGTTTTCTGCCTCTTGTTATTTGAAAAAAAAACAACTGATGGTGACTACATGAAATATCAGTACCTATGTATTTCTTCAACTGTAGCGTTATCCGTTGCTACTCAGATAATTCTTGCTTATCATGTGGAGTACTATAAACCCTTAATATTTTCTGCACACGAAAATTATGTACTTCGTGTGCCGGCTTAGCACAGATTCCTACCATAATCATACATGCGACCCTCAAAATCCTTTCCTGCTGATTACCCAACGAGTTTACAGCCGCTCTCGCGCCATATGTCGTGCGGTACAACAGCATCGCAGTCGGTGAGTACGGTAATTGCGAACCATGCGCGCGCGAAAATGTTTGTGCGCATGGGTGTAATGAAGATCGTAATTAGAAATTAGCGGCAGATGCGCCGGGTGGTGTTTAGGAGTAGGCGAACAATGGTAGGAAGAACAGCGACATGGATAGCCGCTGCAAATCTCATTAGTTTACGAGACGGCAACTCCAAGCATAGGACCGGGGAGCGGAAGTGGAAGATTGTGGAAGAGCTGCAGTTACGCCGTATTTCCGGTACATTTCCATTCTTCTGTTGGAGACACTACCACTATTTCGCTGGTATGGATTTTGGGATAACCCTGTAAAACCTCCTACAAGGCAGCGGCCACTCGCAAGAAAAAAATCCTAGCGAAAAATTCTAGACGATTCAAGTACAATTTAACTTAGGGATGCGAATATACAGCCAGAATTACTTACGCGTACATTTTTCGATCCAAAACAGAAAATTTCTTGCGGATCGGTGAGCCATTCTGGAATTATGTGTAATTCAGCTATTTCTACTGTAAATGAAAGTTTGTTTTCTCTTTTTTTGGATCACTTCTGTGCCTGTACAGACGCGGAGAATTCTACCGATGGCGCAGCTCCCAAGATTTTTTCTAGATTTTTTAGGGACAACTATCAACAAGTCTAATTCCTTTTACCTTGTGATATAGATCCCGCCTATAACTTATTCGAATGGGAATTCGTGAGATCGCAAAGAGAAGGAGTGACGAGGAAAGTCTCCGTGAGCGAAAAATTGGGGAAATATTAATCATCATCATCACCAAGCAATACATTAATACATCACCAAGCCAACATTTGAACTATTAGGTTGTCCCACAATAAATGGCCGCAACCTAATAGTGAATTTTTGGAAGTTCATCAATCTATTATTTTAGAGGCTAGATAGACAAACATTGAACTCTTATAAAGAGCAAGACCTGCTCTATCCATATCTCAGAGCATCTTTCTCAAATACCCTTTCTCATGGTTTCTGCAGACGACATTGTACGGTGAGGCAAAACATGGATTTTGTGCTCTCCCAATTTTTAGACTATTTTTCTGCCCGAATAGAACGAAAGCCGGATTTGGTGTTAGTTCTGCATTTGGCCAGGTAGTCGTGTTATAAGGACACAGAAGCTGCGAATAGAAAAGCATTTCCAGAACGATACGAGTTTTCAACTTTGACCAGGTGATGGTCATGAAACTTCTCAATTATGAAAGCATAGTTCTGTAGGCGGGACAAGAATTCTAAAACAATTCAAGAAAATGTTAGCAGCCAGATCGGGCGAAACTGAATCACTACTGGTCGACCTGCCTTCTTGGTGGATAAACTTCGCAAAAAAAAAAGAGCAAAGTGGTTTTTGAACAAAATCATTGCCGGTCAGTGCTTAACTTGCGACACCATTTACTTTAATCCCTCTAACAAACATTGATGCGTAATTTCCCGTAAAAGTGAGGCTCTTCTAGTAATGAATGGACATTGCTTAAGAAAGTGGAGTTTTGTTTTGTTTGTATCGGTGAGGGAGATCTGGATATATTCAACAAACCTCGACGTACCAGGAGAAGGTAACTTTTTCTGATAGATGAAACACTGTTCGAGGTGTTCGAAAGTAGCTAGACCAGGCCAGCAGTACAATTTACTAAATGCACTGCCTGTCACCATTTGGAGCTCGACTTCGAAATTCGGTTGGAAATGCTTCAGTTTTGGTGAGCCGAAGAAGTGCATGTCCACTGGCAGGGCGGGCAAATCCACACAGGTTCACATCCAACCAAGGAAAATTTCACTGAGTGAAGCGTTCGATCTCTCCTTGTAATACTGTGTTGGCCAGACCTTTGCCTAATAGAATATTCTTTTGAACATGCAGTGAATCGACTTTTCCTCTGGAAAATTCATGTGAATTAATGTGCACTAAAATTTGACCTTTCGCGCTTTGTCGGCTCCTGTGATTTGAGCTTTCTTCTTTACATAGATTTCACTGCACCGCAAAAATCTGAAGAAAATGCTGATCATAACACTTTTTACTCCAGTGGAAAATCTCAAGTCTGAGCTCAGTTACATATCATGGAATGCGCACCTCCAAAACGGCCATTATTTGTGGGACAACCTAATAATTTCTCCCTGTGAAATGGCACCCATTCAATTCTCATGAACCAAATCCTGCTGGAAAATCGTTGTGCTGCAAAGATACCAAGGCATTCTCATCAGCACTGCTTCCACTGTTGATGTATACTCTTCAGACAGCGAAAACCAGCGAAATCGGTACATCAGATCCAACATCCATTCAGACAATCACTTGTTAGTTCATCTCGTCACACAATTCCATTATTGGAGACTCATCCGTACACTACAGGGTGCGGAAAAAGTATTGATAATTTTTCTCAATGTTGTTGTGTATTTCTTAAGTGGTGTAGAATCATTTTTTTTTCGTGTCCTCCTACGGCTAAACTCTCATTTTGGAAGCAATCCATACGTGTTCCAACAAGACTCCGTACCAGCCGATAAGGCTTGTCAAACGCAACAGTGGTGCCAAGCAATTTTATTTCTTCTCAGGACTGGCGACCCAATAGTTCGGATCCACTTGATTACTCGGTATGGAGAGTGGTGCAAGCAAGATCCTGTGCCAGACCTGACAAAAATATCACTTTTTTAAATGCTGTTCTGACCCGTGAATCGGAAAATCTCGATGCGGATTACCTTCGGCGCACCGTGGTTACCTTCTCGCGCTGTTTCCGCGAGTGTATGAAGGCAAAAGGGGACCGAGTTGAAAACGAAAAATAGAATATAAATTGTTTATTGGTTATCAAGCAAACTCAATAAAAATTATTGTAGTAATTGTATCTAAGGCTTTGTAGTAGAAGTTGATTTTACTATCAATACTTTTTCCGCACCCTGTATACCACATGTAAAAACTCAGATCCGTTGGAAGTGCACTCCAGGAGAACCTGTGGGGAACGGGACAGAAACGACAACAACGTGTCAAGATTGATTTCACTATCCCGTGACATGATATTTACAAAGTGGCTGGTGGATCTCTTCAACCGTCACAGTTTGAGATTGAAACAGTTTAAGACAAAAAAAATGTGCAAACAAGTAATTCTGGCGCACCTTACACACGGTATTTTCCGAGTATTCGTGGGATGCACCTGTTATCCCTGAATTATCACATCGGCGCTAGTATCAGAATGACGGGGCCCTTATTGTTCTAACGGTTTCCAACATCGTTGAATGGGTTCATGTGAATAATGGCGATGGTTCGTAGTTGTGAGCTTAAAGGCAGGGTCCCACTTCATATTCATGTTTGAGCTCTTAACATTCCAAACCTTCTCGATGCGCTGAATTAGGGAATGTACTTGAAATATCCCAAAGTGGCCTTTAAAGGTAGCAACCACGCAAGTGTTCAACCTGAGAAACTCAGCGCCTTCCAAAGGTATGGAAGGTGCTGAACACTGGCATAGAGTCAAAACTTTCCGACAGAACCAAAAACGCAGGTATTAGAAGCTCATGGCAAGGTTAGGTGTGGCAGGTTTTGTCGAGTTGCATGGATGGGAATTGACATCGGAAGATCGATATGATCTTCTTCTCACCGGCTGCATATTTGCGCAATCAGTTTGTTTTTTTCTAAACTGCTGCCTGTCCGCACCTCATCTAATAACCATAGGAAAATCTGTGGCACTTAGCGAAGTCATCACTTAGAAATCAAACTACCATGAGGCTTTCAAGTAGAGTAGAATTTGAAGAAAATTGAAACTTCAACGAAAACCAGTTTGAACTGCTGCCAATCTGCTTAACGTTCTGTAAAATGCAAATGAGAAGACATTCCAGCTAATAAAAGTAGCAAAAAGTACGAAAAATCATCGAAAGGACTCACAACAAGAAAAAACGACTGAATTTCACCGAGATTGCAGCAAAACAGCTGTTTCTATTGATATTCGGGCAACAAGCAACTAACTCGTCCAAATTGACTGCCAGCACAAAGATGTACCAGTTATTACGCTGAACGCAATGGGTTTCCGTTGTTGTTATGGTACAGCAACCAACCGGACTGCGCTAAAGTTCCAGAGAGTGGGAAAATCTGAGGAGCGAAAATTTCCGTGGGTGCTGCCTTTAAGTCCGTTTTTCGGGACTGACGCTGTACCGGCTGGAGCAAATTTACGTGTAAAGTACTGAATTCGAAAAATTGATAAAATCGACAGATCAATATTTCGTGCAAAACGGTCATCATGTTAGTTTTCAGCGTACAGAGAAATCGCAGTAGACATATTTTTGTCCGTTCCTAAGCGAAAATGGAAGAAGTTGATGAAATCAATAAATCGATGATGTAGTTGGGAATGGTCATCATATTCGTGTCCAGCGTATCGAAGAACCCTAGCAAACATGTCCTCACCGATCTCCGAATAAAAATTGTTAAAAACCAGTAAAACCGAGGTAATTGATAAGCTAATTGATGAAATCAGGCCAAAAGTAGCCTATGATCACCGCCGGCCCCACATGGACAGCAATGCAGAACTTCGCTCGGATAGGTCAATTCTCCGCGATTTTTATTTGGAACATACGCACATACAAACAAACAAACATAAACGCACACAAACAAGCTTTCTCCTTCATATATACAAATAACATGTTCATTTCCTTCTATAGTGGAGGTTTGCTATTGTCAGTATCGAGTTGGATAAGTTGGTAAAGTGCTCGATGTCGGCAATTGCCAGTGGTTAGTACTGAGTTAAGTATCTCAGCGAGGTAGTGCTGAGTCAAGAAAAGAGAAGAAAAAAATCATAAAATAATCACAAATCATAAAATAAATAAATCAACAAGATGTATTAAAAAACTGATAAAATGAGCGAGAGAAATACAAACCAACAACAGATTCTGGACACTATTTATATCCTACGGATTCGCGCCAACGGTAGATCATCGATTCAGGATTTCTCGCGCCCCAATGATCCATCTTTGCTACAACTCCGCCCCCCCCCCCCCTCACTACAGGCGACGTCCCTTGTCGCTGGACCCGTAGAAAAAATGGAACAACACAAAAAAAAACGATTGTGTGATGAAAAAATGTGGAATGAGATTAAAAACAACTTTGAGAGAAAATGAGATGGGAACAGAAATGCATATGAGGGAGCTTCTCATTTAGGAGATTACAAGTTAGCCAGTTGTAGCAAAAAAAACCTACGATCCATCAATGATTCACGGAGATCCACGTTAGTGAAAGTAAGGATGATATTTTTTACTACCACTGTGGGGTCTCCATATGCCCTTGAACACCCTTGCTGAGGGATATCCTTAATTTCAATGAGATTTGTTTTCTTCCTGGTGGTGGTGATGTGGTCTTGCTTCCTTGTACGACCTACGTCCCGAATCAGGTACTTCTTCTTCCCATTAATCAGTATGGCGTCTCCAACTTCCTCTGTTTTCATCGTCCTGTAACGCTCTTTTTTTTCTTTGTACGCCTCTATCCAGCGCCTGGTCAAGCAACTTGTAGATCAATAAATCATAAATTACTATTTAGTAGTAAGAAAGGAGAAAAAACACGGCCTAACTTCCGTTTCGTACTATAACCCTTATACGGAAGTTAGACTAAAAGCTTAGGGCTTCCCCTAGTACTCATCAGTAAGGGAAGTTAAGCCCTATGCTAATAACACGATGTTAAAAAATGAGGTAGGAACTCACCATCCATCATGTCACTGTCCAGAGGTCCGCAAGGTTAGATAGGAGGAAGAGAATACCATATCAAAAAAAAGTATCTCAAACAAGGTCTAAATAGATGTTGCCGTTCAAGTAGGGCCTCAAAAAACTATACATCGCCGCCAGGAACGCCTTCATGGATTGGGGTGGGTACGCGGATTCCACTGCACATCGAGTTGACTCTCCAAGGCACGCAAATGGCTCGGCTATGGATGGTACGGACGTAAACGTAGTCACGACATTAGCTTTCATGGCATCTGCTGCTCCCCTCACTATATCTAGCATGTGGATTGCGTCCTTCCTATTTTGGGTCAAGCCGCTTCACCCCTTGGGCCACTCACAGCTATCAGCTTGACTCCTTGCCTGACGATGTTCGTGAATGCCATCCCAAGCGCGTTCTACTTGTTTTCGCTGCGCGGCCGATCCGTCGTAGGTGTCACATACAGTACCGGCCAAAATTATGTAGCGTTTCGAGTTTTCCTCCATAACTTTTGCTGGAGTTCTATGACCTTTTGTAGATGCTGCAAAATTCCATGTTTTGACTTTGTGAGTAAAAATTTTGTCTAAAGGGAAGTATTTAAGAAATTGGTACGATGTCATTCTCTTGCTTTGCCTGGGAAGGAGCGAAAGCAACTTTTTGTGAAGTGGACCTCTGCGCGCTTTGTGACCGAATTAACATCATAACCAGGGAGGAGTTAGCTAATTTGGTAGAAATTCTTACATTGGTTTACTGCTGAAATGAACTCAAAGTTGCTCCGTATACATTGACCAATAATCTGAAAGCACACCTTTTCACCCAAATATAAGTCGAATCTACTACAAGGAGTCCAATTCTTGTTAAAATACTGCCCACAAAAGCAATTCTATGATCTCTTATAGATGCTGCAAAATTCCATGTTTTGACTTTGTGAGTAAAAATTTAGCCTAAAGGGAAATAGTTGAGAAATTGGTACGATGTCATTCCCTTTCTATTACATGTGAGAATCTAAAACACCCTTAAACATATGAGCTTCAAAGCTTTACTGCAAATGAAGTTATGAGGGAAATGGGGGCGACTCCAAAAGGCTATAGAGTTTTGGCCGGTACTGTATATGCATGTTTTCACCGCGGCCATTTGGGTGAACTCGTGCGGTGTGTCAAAAAAATCTCTGTAGATGATCATCTTCATATTCGGCTCCAGATGCAACACTCGTCGATATCCGTGGAATCATAGCCGTCCTCTTTATGGCGTTAAATCTGCAGTCCTCCTATGAGTGGTTGATAGCAGAGCGAATCCCTGCGTTGGTCAAGTCATTGATCTGCGCGATTTCCATGTTGACATTCTCCTTCATAGTCATGGCTATGCTGCTTTCATCATGTAGGATGAAGGCTTTCAGCATGTGGTCGCAGCACCGTTTGCAACAAGTATTAGCTTCCTCGGCGCCGGACATCGTAACAAAATTATAGGAAGGTGGTCTCATCAAATAACGCTTTTTCTCGACGTCGGTTTCGTTTTCATACACAGAGATCATGCGGACGAGAGAAAACACCGAGTGAATAGAAAGATCACGGATAACAGGATTACTCTCATCGGGGACTACATCAGGGAACCGCATTCCTCTGACAGTACTCTTGTACTGATCCGGATCATTTTCGCGACGTCCTGGCCCGGGACAGACGTAAAAGGGGCTCAACGCGAAATTGTCGAAATCAGCCTTGGTTGCCCTGCAACATAGAGTATCAGCTACTAAAGCATTCGTCCTAGGTTTCCTCCCGCGTTTTACTCTTTTCCTCTTTTTCTCAATTGGTGGATAATCAATCTCATCAGGGAGTTAACATGTAATTATTAACATGCAATATGTCAACATATTGTCATGATGTATTCGTGCTGGATCCCCATCTTTCCCAATGTTGAGTTTTCACTAACCTCTAGTACTCGAAACGGACCACTCCATCAATCTACGAGCTTAAGATATCTCGACCTACACTTTTCGTGGTAGTTCTTCTCGGCCTTCGTCAAGCTATTTGAGGCGAACTATAACAGATACAACATCTTGTCTAGTCGTTCTTGGCAAAGTATTGCTTCTAAATCGTCTCCTGAAGCATCCGTGTAGATGATAAAAGGCCTTGAGTGATTTCTAGATGCGGTGACATCTGGTTGAGCTAGCACTGGCATTTGCGACATAACTTCTTTGAGCTTCTCAAAGGCACTTTCTCTGTAACTGACCACTGCCACTTCGTCTTTGGACTCGTGCGATTGTATAACGGCCTTGCAATCTTTGAAAATCCCAGTATGAATTCCCTGTAATAGGAGGCCCTTCCCAGAAATGTCGTGAGCTCATTCACATTGCGAGCTGCTGGTGGATGCTCCCTTATTTTGGAAACCTTGTCCGGGTCCGTGCTCAAAGCCCTTGTCGTCGATGATGTGACCCAGGAAATGTACTTTGGTTTTGAAGAACTTTTGTGGCTTCAACTTCAAATTCGCTTTCCTGAATGCCTGAAACATCATATCCAGTATTTTATGATGCCTTTCAGCTGTATCCGTTGGGATGAGTATGTCGTCGATATAAACGAAGACCTCATTGTCTCTGATTTGCAGTTCTCCCAAAACCATATCCATAAGCCTCTGAAACTTTGCCGGACTCATAAACAACCCGAAAGAAACCACCTCATACTGGAATAATCCCTCACTAGTCGTGGAAGCGCTCTTCTTTTTCGCTGCCTCCGACAACTTTATCTGCCAGTAGCCTGACGCCATGTCTAATGTAGAGAATATTTTCCTGCCTTCCAAACTTTGGATTACCGTACCTATTGTTGGCAGTGGGTAAGAGTCCTGCTTCGTTACCTTGTTGAGCGATCTATAGTCAATGCATAGTCGTAGCGAAAACACCATTCAAGAACCATTAGTCTTCTCATTAAACATATTTATTTACAGCTCAATTCAAGAGCTCAAGTCAAGAGGTATTATTTTAGGAACTTTGTTATCTGGGCCTCTACCGATGAACAGGTCTTTTTGTCCTTGGCTTCTTATCCAAAGTAGCCTTAGTGGTATCTCCATATCGTTTTAGTTCGGAAGTTACCTCTTCGGAAGTAATACCGTAACGCAACGAAGCGTCCTCCAGCGAGTAATACTAAGTCAAAGAATTTGAATAGATTAGTAAATGCTGCAATTCAATTTAGATCAACAAGCTCGATGCACCCACACACCTGTTTGTCTATCCTCATTCTTAGCGTTTTCTTGTCCACCAGGACAAACAGGATCTGATAATTTGGATCACACCTCTTCTTCTTTTGCATCTTTCTTATGAACAACCGCTTAAGCCGGCAGGCCATTTCATAACCATGACGTTTGTTGGGAGTCAGAACGCGGCCTATAGCTACTTTGTGATCTGCAAAATGAATCCCATAGCTTACTGTCATAATCATAGTGGCAGGGCGTGCTTTGCGGGACGAGCACTGTATAATTCATGCTTTATTGTGTTCCTAATCTAGCCTTCTGACAATTATTTACTTGAGTAACCCTACGCTGATACTGCTCTGAGTACGGAAGGTTATGAAATGTAGTGTTGGTTTCGTGATTTTGATAGGTAACCAGATTATGACAGGATTACGCTGGTGCAGGTATGCATCATTTCGCGTAGTGTCGATTTGTGCATGGTAGTATTACATAAAATCTGCGTTTAGTTAAAGGCAGCACCCACAGAACTTTTGGATTTCAAGATTTCGGCATATTTGGGAGGGATGGAGGGTGATTTACACTTTCTTGAAGTCAAAACATTCCGTTAGCTTCAAAAACACTGTTTTTAGATATTCATAATCGTCGCTGATCCAACAGATGTGGTCGAGTTGCGCTATCCATGGGATGAGGACCGATAGCAAAAGATCGATAAGGCAGTCTTTTCCACCATGCGGATCTCCGCGGAATCAGTTATTTTTTCTGAACAGCAGCATCTCCGCACGGTAGAAAAGGAGATAGCCACGGAAAATTAGTACCAACTAACAAAGATGCCACTCGCCACTCAAAACAACACAGAATTCGCCAACTGGGAAGAAAAGGGAGAAAATCAAAGTTTCGGTAGAAATTAGCTATCATAGTGGTCAAGCTGCTATAATTATCCTAACATGCTAATGAAAAGAAATCGCAATCACCAAAAGTTTAATAAATGAGAAAATGAGGGAAATTGGTATAAAGTGAGGGAAATCTTTTTTAGAAGGGCGGCAGTTTACCAGATGGATCAGTTGACAATCGATGCTTCCTTGCGCCCCAAAAAGATTTCGGTGTTCTTATGCACCCGAATGCAACCGCGAAAACACAATCAGCTGATAAAAAAGTCTGTCTGGTCCTAGGCGATCTTATTGTAAGTAAGTAAAAGGACACTTCTAGTGCTTCTTGTGTGGTGAAAGTATTCCCCAAGTCCAGGGTTTTTTAAAACATTCGGAATATTCGCAACGAAGTTTTCCGTGGGTGCTGCCTTTGATAGTTGAGTTCATTAAAGGCGTGGACACATAACAGATTTCGCAGCAGTCACACTACATCTTATAGCAAACAAATCCTAGTACAAGTAAGTCCAAACCGGTGTAGTAATGGCAAAACTTAGCTGTGGATAATATTTGAAAGCCAAAAAATTGTTATCAATGCTTACAGCATCTCTATTTTTCTTCTCATCCAATCCCACACTATAATGGGCCAAATACAAACATGAACTGTGGCCAAACTTATATTGCTCCCCTTTTCCTCCAATGTGTCCACCATCTCATTCCATTTTCCTCCAACACATTCTTCTCACACCTACTACGTCACACAACCTCTGCAGCATTTCTTTGTCCTTTACTCGACTGTCCAGAGAGGCTTTCAATAGCTCTGCCCTGGCTAAGTTTGCCTCTTTCAAAACCTCTACCACTCTTTCTTCTACTTGCACCACTACTGGAGTCTGCGATTTTTCGAGTAATTTTTCACCTGAAATTTTGGCTTGCCTCGTTACTGATTCCATAATTTCATTCCTAATTGTGTTGGTGGTCCTTAGGGATTTGCTCAAAGCCTTTTCACATTCAGTTCCTATTGCTGTTATAGCCTTGTGGACGCATTGCAGGAAATCACTTTTAACATTATTGTGACTTTCACTCACCTTGGCGTCGGTGTGTCTGGCTTTCTGTACGAGTTCTTCTGCAATGTAGTTGTCGGCCCTTGGCGACGTCCCTAGTAACCGATCCTCCGTGTAACCATTCATTTCTCTAACAACGAATTTTCAGTTCCACTGTAGATCTTTTTCTCACTATCGAACGCGAACGTGGTTACAAGATGATGACAATGGCGACAGTGATAGTGATGTGGCAATGTGTGCAGTTTCGTGTCCCCCACTCCCTTACTCACTCTTGCAACCCTCACGCGCCCTTCAGTCACTTGTGCGTCCAAATCATCATCTATAGCTACTAGTACCGAAATATGTTTATGTTTATGCAATCATCACAAGTGATGAACTACCACGAACGACAACAAGATAAGTGATTGACATAACAGAAACTGGTTAACACAAAATCTAATAAGGGATGATTATCGTTGCACCTATTTTTGAGTATTTGGTTCGAAAAACATCTGTTCATGCAGGAGTAAGTATTTCACAAAATTTGATGAGAAGTTCATCTAGCCTACAATGCACAACTCAATTTAGTCGAAATTACTTTAGAACGTCAGATGTACCCACACCAGTCAGCCACATGCCTTCAGGCGATTGCCATCAGAGCATGCCGGAGCTTCGGAACGCGGGTATGCTGGCTGTTAACCCCGCGGAAATGACATGCCGGGTAGCCGACGGTTCTATTATTGCGATAAAGCGCAGTTGAAACATTGTAGGTGCCATGACTGATGAGGTTCGTGTATAGAAGGTCTGAACGGAAGGCATAAATCCTAACGACGTATGAATGAACACATGTGTAGGTGCAATGATATCATGCTAAAGTGTTCACAAAAACAAGGCACGTTCAATCAATAAAGTCCTCGATATTCAGTACACTAAGAATATTAATATTTCGTAGTTTCCTCTTAAATGCTGC
>KN767527.1:0-10888 GCA_000816745.1 Ancylostoma duodenale | reverse complement strand
CTGACAGGAGGTCGACAATATCGCCTCAATCGATGGCAGTGGAGAGCAATCACGCATTTTTCTTTTGCGCAAAAGGAAACAACGAATCTGGAAGCGCTTCTGGCTTTATCGGTCGTAGGCCCTCCATCTTCAAGACACCAAGTGCCCTTTCCAACTGATACGTGCCAAATTCTGCTTTCATCGATAACGTCCACGTTTTGCTTGTTCCACGCCACTCACCACCCTGGAATGAACATAACCTTCTCACGCTCTCTCTCAATTGTTAGGATCCTTGGAAGAAAGCATGTGAGAGCTGAAAAACAATACAGGGACCTCTAAAACCATCTAAGGGTTAAATAATAAATAACAATAATAATAATGGATCCGGGATCTGACAAAATCCCAAACACGATGATGTGAGCGGATGCTGCCTTCTATAGCAATTCTGTAGAAAAAGACGTATTGAAAGCCGGTATCATACAAATAGAGTAAGGGTGTTGGCCTACCTTCAAATTTGTCAAGTTCTCGAGTCGAATCGCTTCAATCAGTGCGGCCTCACGAACGAAAGCCTCATCATCAGAGACGCTGTGATTGATTTGAAGGCATAGAACACCATTGCCAGCCTCCCAAATTGAATCGATGCGCTTCAGCTTCACGTTAGAAATCTTAAAAGTTGGGATGAATTTGGTCACTAAGCCTAAATGAACAAAAATAAGAAGTATGAACAAGAACTGCATAGAGTGCAAATAATATCTATGTAGGTAAACAGATAATTACTAAATAGGTTAGAAGTAAACAAAAAGTTTAGCAAGAGCGAAGGTTTCAAGCTGTTATAGAGGTATACCTTTGTGCACATCTACAAGTTTAACACGTTCGCGACAATGTGCTCAACCGGTTGACACGCATGGTGCGACGCGTGGGACCGCGTGCTCAACCGGGTGACCACGCTCTTTACAGAGTTATATTTCTGTGAAGCACTCATAATTAGCAAACTTCTATGTAATGTTATACCAAAATATTCAAGCTTTCCACACGTACACTGGGCAGAGCAGATCTTCACTCTAACTTTTTTTAATATATGGTTGAAGCATACACCACAGAGAACGACACATATGAAAAAGAAACTATAATCAGTATCAAGTGAATGGACGACAAACATTTGGAAATACTCTTGACGATCACAAAAGAGGAAAGGACCGGGTTCAGATTGGCGCATGTTCGGGGTATTATGTGGCGGAGGAAAAACTTCTACCGCGTGGGACCACGTGCTCGAGTGGTTGAGCACGGGTCCCGCTTGTGCAAAAGCGCGTGTGTCCCATGTGACACACCATCCCAAAAGCGTAAGGTCGCGAATGTGTTAAGTACCAGGAATAAACATACCACTTTTGGTGACTTTGCGTCTCTTTCCTTCTTCGCCTCGATGAGATGGGCCAAAGGACGGGCCTAAATTAGGAAGCATGAGGTAACAGAGCAGCGCCATGCGAGTCTCTTCGTAGAATTGAATCACTTTAAGCGTACTAGCTTATAGAGGCTAGAACTTATACCTTTGTTCCCTTCCCGACGTAGAAAACTGCAGGAACAAACTTCTTCAGGTCAAGCGACTCGACGTCTTCCGTAATCTTTCTGGGATCCAGTAGAAGATAGCAGAATGCGGTAACACCCGCTAGTTGGAACTCTTCTCGTATCTGAGAAAACATTCTTCATACTTCACAAAGAACTACTTAACATGTGAGAAAACTACCTTATCGTCCAGAATTTTTCCCGCTTCTGAGGACAACATGCCCATCATTGCTAGTTCGAGCTGGCGCGAGTAGCGGACGCCTTTCGTGTCTGCCACTTCACGTCGCATAGTCAATAACTTCTTCTCATACATTCCGCGAGTTCTTAATAAAACAAATGAGAAAAAAAGCTAGCATGCCACGTTTGGGCCACAAGAAAGTTGTGCATACAAATGCAGAAATGCCATATTTCTTGGGATAATCAATGGGAAACATGACTTGAGCATATGTTTCTCAACCGAGTAGTATCGAGTAATAGACCGAAAATGAACCGTCTCGAATCGATCGTTATGATAGCAAAACATATAGTGTCAAACGGAAGTAAACAGCTCAAATATCACTGCTCGATTTGAAGAAAAATCCTTTTTGACCTACGCTCCAACACCAAATTCCGAGTCTATCAGCTCACCTCGCACACATAGGCCCAGCAACAATGCCAACTTTCTTCAGTTCAGCTCTTAACTGCGCGTCGTTGAGACGGCGAATTTTTCGGAGCTGACCGTCGTCAACATGTGGTGACGATGTCGGATCACCCATCTTCATCTTAAAAACATTATTTTTGTAGGAAGGCTGCTAGAACTTTCAATATTTTGATTTTGACGAGCACATTGCAATTACCTGCTCTATCCTCCTCTGCAGTTCAACCATGTCAAAACTTTCATCAGCTGTAAGGTAGACATCAGTTCCTTGGGTATCTAAAAATTAACAAAGAATGATATTGCATGCATCTCAATAAGTGATTTGAGGAAAATCTGGCAAAAAAGATGCGTGGAATAGAAAGTCAGAGACCCCTTTTACGTGGTTCTTTCCAGAAATGAAATAAGATCAAGCTACTACGAAGACTCCACGTTGTAGCAGCAGTGTTTCTACTCTATGGTTCAGAGAATCAGATGTCGTGGACCATCTTTGACCATCTCGGACCAAAAATCTTAGATTTCTCTACATCAAATAGCTCTTGAGTAGTTCGCTGGCCCCTTCGCCAGAGAACAGGAGGGCTACCATAGAAAAGTAGGCAAAAACTTCACACCAGACTAAACAATTTGTTTTACTACCCAAAAAGAAACAATGGCGCAGGACGAGAGAAAGAATTTACCTTGACTGCTGTCCTTTTCGCTCAACCAACGAGAAAGTTCATCCGCTGGCATTTCATCAATAGGAGGTGCCGATGGCTGGCATCGCGGTTTTGGAGCCTTCGGGGTCGTTGAAGCAGTTGCAGTTCTGAACTCTCATCAAACATTGATGCATCAACTATCGATCTGAAACAAAGTGCTAACCGCGGTTGCACTGCACTTGAAGCTCTATGCTGCGCTGGATTCCGAGCATCACTCATAGGAGTTTTCCCGGCTTGCTTTCCTCCTCCTTGTCTATGAGGCGCCTGTGTACTCCTCCCATGCGCATTTGTGCCCGGCTTCCTGCTCGAAGTAGTCTCAGGACCGCTGCTGGATCGTGTCCTCACTTTCGGTGCCGGTGTAGACGATGGAATGTCTGGCGTTTTCGAGCGATGAGTGGTTTTTATCTTTGTCGCTGCTCTTCTAGGTACTGTCGCTGCTTAAAATTTGTAAGAAAGTGATTTATAGCATGCGGGACAAGTGTTTCCCCGCAAAGAAGCTGGAGTAACAAGATTAACCAGTGTGCAATTAAACACTCACAAGCTGGTGTTCTGGAACAAGACGGCTTCGGCATTATATCCGTAGAGGGATATCCGGGATGAGCAGCTTGTGAAGCGGATTGCTTATGCTTGCTAGCTGACTGTCTACGGTTGTTGGATGTCGTTGCTTTGCCAGTTGGTGTTACCGGCACTACGACGGCCCGCGTACTCGTCTCCATTTCTGTAACGGGTAGCGCCTCCTGAAGAAACACATTTGGCCAGAAATTTATACAGTTACATGCGAAACGGACGAAAGGGTAGCACTGCTCTAATCCCTTCAAACGATATTGGGTTGGTGCATAATACCGCAAGCTTTTTTTTTTCTAAGAGCAATCGATGAAACATGCCTGCACTAGCTACAGCACTGGTTCACCGATTATAACAAACCGGAGAATTTGGCGAAAATGCATGTTTTGCAGCATGGATCTTATTGTTTCTGTCATACACTCAACTAAGACTCTTTTCTAATTAAACTATTTAAGGAAAGAGAATTGATAGCATCACCTAATACATAGAAACCACAGGAAAACGTACACAAATTCTTGCTGAGCAAATCGTGTGCAAACTCCTGTGAATGTGTGCTCCAAACGGTTTCGTGTACCACTTATAAAACCCCATATTTTAGTACAAAAGAATGGCACCAAAATAGTAGAAATGCTCAAGATGTGTTCTATCTAGTGGTTGCTGACAAGGGTTTCGAAAGAAACAAAAGAGTAATAGTGTACCATAAGAATTTAGAAGAAAATTAACGAAGAGAAAAAGCAAAAGTTACGCCACGTACCAGTCGCGGTCTACGATAGCCGATAGCACTAAGTGATCTTCGCACTTTTCTTCTTATGCTACGCATGAAGCCCCCATTCACACCTATCGCCATAGCATGACATGCGAAAAGGCGTCGAATGATTCCACGCTGTTCTCTCGTGCTTTTCGCCAAAATTCGTTGGAGAAACCTGAAAATAATTACAACTCTAATTCGCTTTTTAATCATGAGCAAAAGTAATCTTTCTCACCTTTGGGTATTTCCCGTAGCCATGCTGAACGGTGTTCGTCCGTGATCATCTTCGGCTTGCGGATCGGCTCCATAGTGCATGAGAAGCTGTGCCATAGCCAAGCAATCGTACGCACAAGCCACATGCAAGGGCGTCAGCCCTTCTTCACCTTTTGCGCACGCATTCGCACCGTTTGCTACAAGAAAATGGTTTTAAACCCCATTCTCAAACATCGTTCAGTTAAATTTACCCAACAACGTGCGAGCAGCATCCAAAGCCGTCGTTGTCGAACTTCCCGCGAGAAGGTGTAATGTGTTCGAGCGTCTATTATCTAACATTCGTGTCGTTCATAGGGTCCCTAAAGCGAAAAGCAGTAATTAGTAAAAGTGAAGTCAGAAATCTAAACGAGTTAGCGAAACATGTATTGAAACATGAACGAAAAAACAAGAACTCCCGAAAAATCAGCAAATGATGTTTAAATTAACCCATTCACGACCGGCGGCTCGCAGGTGGGCGGCACCTTTGTTCAGAGGGTTCAGCTTGAGAAATCATCAAGATTTAATGAACTAAGCGGTTTTCTTGCGTGCTTACATACTAAAACTTCTAATTCAACGTGATAACAAAAATCTATTCTAGAATTTTTCTAAATTTCAGAGCAGAAAAAGGAGCCAGAATTCGACAAAATGTAGAAAAGCGCGGAAACGTGCGCGGTCGTCAACGGGTTGAAAGAAGTTGCAACTTGAAGTCATGAAAATAGCGGAAGCAAAGGAAGTAACAAAGAAAGAGGAAGGAATGGAAAGCAGGGAGAACCCTCAATAGTAAATAAAATTCTCGAATTGTAAGTAAGCTAATAGTCCAAGCCGGGAACCCTCTTTCTACGGAAGGCCGTAGGTGATAACATCACAAATCAGTGGAAAATAAGAGAAAGAATAGAAGAAAAGCAAGGAAAAAGTGCAATAAAACGAAAACAATAAAATCCGATCCAGCGTTATTCAAAAAAGCTTGAAAGAACCAAATATGACAATAAAAAGGAGCCTACGATTATGAGCACCACGTCAATGCTACAGCTGGGGTACCGGCATATTGTAATGTCCGCAAACATCCACTTGATAAGAAGTGATAAAATAGCGTCAGTGGAACGGCTCTGCGAGGAGTTTGGGTTAAATTCAAAACGAAAGCTTCACTATACTAACAGCGAAGAAAGAAAAATACTTCAAGGAAATGTCCAAATGTGAAAGAAGAACTGTGAAAGAAGTGTGAAACACTCCTTAAACCCATGAGGAAAAAGAGAGCTGAAAAAGTAGCTGAATAATGCTGAAAACACTGGTCATAGTGGAGACTTTGGTTTCATAAACACCCTTTGAATGGGTGAAGACATCGAAATTCCCGTATTGCCAAGAACGTAGAACATTTACTACGATCTGATAACAACAACAAAAAAAAACGAGCGGAATTCAATAACAGTTTTGACACGAAATGGAATGCTGCATTCGAGGAACAGAAAACAGTAAAACTCAGGAGAAATCTACGGACATAAGAGCTTGGAAAGATGCGTAAATAGTAAATACAATCTGGAGAAATTACGCAGAATGAAGACTGTTATCAAGTTATGCATTAGCCTTAAGCTGCATATTCTAGGGTTAGAAAACTTGGAAACTTGGGAAATGTGGGTAAATCACAGCACGTTAACGGGGGACAATGAACTTAACATTCACCAGAGGAAAAATAAAACATTCACAGTGAAAGAATGACAGAATTTTATCACAGGCATAGAATTAAAGCGAAGTCACCCAAAATTTTCCAAACAATTGGCACACAATTCACATCTGGAAAGCTGAAAAGGAGGTAAGATATGAATCAATTTTCTAAGGCATAGAAAACCCTGAACACACCCAAAAATAAACATCGAACGGAAACAGCGTAACAATATAACTGTTGCACAGTTAGTGCAGAACTCTAATATAGCAGAGCCAGGATGTGGAGGTTTTGTGGCAAAAAGAAGGCAAAAAAGTATACATAAACAAAACTGCTTAAAAAAACTAGTATCTAAACAAAAAACGGATCTCTACAGAAGATAGTGCTAAAGATTTCCTGAAAACTTACATATATGCTGCACTACTTACTACACCAATTTAGTATACACACTCTTTACACAGAGCCAGTTGCCCAGGTAAATGATCTCTGCACGGACAAATCCGCACTACTCCGCTTCCTAATGGAGGCCGGGAAGCACAGCTAAACATGAGTGAATTGGACTGCAGAGAACAGTTGTATGGAGCATAAGGTGCGGTGGAGTTATCCAGACTGCCCTGTACGCAGCCGAACGACCTAAATGACAGTGAACAGTAAGTAAATAGCACTGCTCTTCAGATGTACACTCAAACAAAAAATGTAATGATTGAAGTAAATGATATACAAAGAATCTATCTTGTTTTTACCCTTAGTCAGCGGATTGCTTCGTTAAACTATCTATTAAACTGTCTATCACATGATTCATTTCAAGTATTTTGACATTGCCCTAATACGGGTCACTGCCAAGAGGTACCCGAGCCAATTACCTCCAGATGACCGCATCAGCCTGCTGGCAACCGGACCACCCCAAGCCCCGCCTACATAGCCAATGTCGCGCGCGATGTCCGCAACGCGGCGAGTGAGTCGGAAACCACGGAAAAGAAGGAAATCAAAGATGAAAAGCGGAACTATTCCACTTTCACGTACCCAAAAAACTTCAGGAGAAATTTTCGGCCGAAACTGTGCATTGGGGGATTATTTGAGGTGCTGAACACGAATATCATGTCCATTTTGTACCGTAACCCATTTTTGCAGGGTTACGGTAATCCTCCCAAATTTTACCGTCCCATATATGACTTACAGTGGACGTCAATGGCGGTGGCCCATCCACGGCCTCGAGAAGGAAGCCGCGCAACCGCGCCGCGCGCGCCATAACTGATGTCTTCTGCTGCTGTTATGCTATTTTTAGCAGCTTTTCTACCCGTTATAAGGATTCTCGACCGAATCGGGAAGAAAAGCTCCCAGTTATAGCATTCCGGCGGCAGACGATACCGGTCCCGGTGCGCGCGACGCGGTTGCGCGGTGTCCGTCTCGAGGCCGCGAATAGGCCACCGTCATTGACGTCCACTGTATATGCCTGAATAAGAATTCGAGGATTTTTGGTACATATGGATCTCAACAATTTGTGCAGAATTATGTAAGCCTTAGCAGTGATCATATCACAATGTTGTTCAAAGTCAAGTTTGTTAATTATTGTGAAACTTAGATATTTTATCCAGAAGGTTAGACATTTCGTCTCGTGAATTAGATATTTCATCCCGAGGGTGAGTAGTTCAGAGAATGATATTATCAGTGACACTAAAGTGCGAAATATCACACTCACGAGGGAATGCATGAAATTTCGCGCTTATCACGGATGTTCTTTAAATGTTCTTTGGTTCGCTATGCGATTCATCGCTTTTTATTACATTGTTATTCCAAGTAATCAATACTGGATGAAATGTAAGTTAGTGGCTATCCTAGGCAGTGCTATCCCGGAGGCATGCCTGCGGGGTAACTGAATGTCTGCGGGACGATTCTCGCACCCTAGCATGCACTAGATGCCATATTGATTGACTAGAAAGTATCCTGCTACTAGGTGAACTAAATCTGAAAGAAAGAAAAGACCGAGCTTCGCTCATATGAACTTCGGTTTAGTCTATGAACTTTAATTTGGTCGTCGTTGGCTTTATCAAGGTGAAAATTGTGAGAGAAGTTTGAAATGTTCCCGGAATCACCTAAATTTTACATAAAATGGTTGACATCTTTCATTTTCCTTCATTTATACACAATCATAAAGAACTAAGTACTATCAGACTTCCATAAGGGAAGTTACGCAGCCGCGGCGACTTCCATAAGAAAAATCCCGCAGCGACGGCGTAATGGGCGGGGCTTGCGGCGTACGCGGCGGACGAGTATGCTGGCGTTGTTACCAGCTCAGCAGCGCTGATCTGGGCAGTTCCTGGCAGCCGCCCCGCCTCCGCCTAATTAGGTCGGGTACCTCTTGACCGTTTCCCCCCTAATACAGTAAGAAGGAAAAATTTCAATAAATACATGAAATAACCGAAAAGAAGTCGAATAAAAAGGAAGAGAGAAAAAGAATTCAGTGAACAAAGAGAGGTAGTACTCTCAACCAAAGAATTAGGAGGAAACGCACGTACCTTTCCAAGACATTGGCAGAGTTCACTAGTGGGAAAAATGACGGTTCGCATATCAAATCAGAGGAATCACAGGCTTTTTCACATGACTCCTCTGGAACACCGAACCTCAATTGAAGTGCAGTGGGTGGTGGCCAAACAGAAGTCTTCGAGCATAGATCCCGCGATACCAACATACTGACTCTGATCAGCATACCGTGCGGTGTAAACTCTTCGGGTACAAAAGGAGTCGGCTGAAGTGAGAACGTTCATGCGACACATAATAAATGAAGGTTTAGATAAGATATCATCGGGAAAGATGCAGGCATTGGAAAAGCAGTCTGACAGGGACCTAAGGTACAACTGTGGAAGGTAAAAATCTGATGGAAGTGATTGAAGGAACCCAAAATCACGCCAAAATGAGCATAGGGACATGGGTGTAGATGGATTGTCAAGTACAAAAGAGGTAAATCTTATAAAAAGATAAGAAAGGGCAGCAATCAATGCAAGCAAAGGCTCTCTTATCCTCAATCTTCCGCGCTTCAGATCATGTGTTGTTGAAGATGTGGTTTAAAACCTTTTCCTCTGGGAAAAGCAGCAACGACTCACTTTTTCACTCAATGCACTCTTTATCGCATCTCTCAGAGCTGTCGCGTTATTAATGTCGACGGTATATACATAAGGCTTTCCAAGGTGTTCCATGTACGGAGATTGGCTTGTGAGCTAAAATGAATGCAGGTTAAGTAATCTTGAAGTGTAAAGTTACAGCACTACAAAAATGAAGCAAAATATATGTATAAAAGCATCAGGAAGGCATACCCTAATGCAAACATTTCCACAAAAATGGTCCTGAGAACAAATGAGCCATGCGACCCACCTCTCTTAGTGTTGGCTTGTCATAGAAGAATGCCGTATTCAGCCGTGACTTTGGAGGATCAAATTTCGGATTTATGAAAACAGCACCATGAGCAATAGCTTCAAGAGGAGCAGGCCCTTAAACGTATGCACAAGTAAACAAAGATATAGATATATTATCTGATTGACTATTAAACACTGGCTTTCAAAACATTAGTTCATCCAAGAAACCAATGATTAGAAGTAACAGCGAAACAAAGAGGGAAGGATGGTAGAGAAAAAGATGGAGAAGGATGCTCACGCAGTATGCAGCTTAACTCCAGGAAACTATTTTCCTTCATTTTTCACAACGATGCAAAATACTAGCTCTATCTACCACAATGATGGTCGACTAGATTACTTGTATTATACTACTTATAGTTGTATTCGAATCTGTACATTGTAGTCCCATGGATATGCCATGTAATAAATGAAATGAAATGAAATGACATTTCTCGCGTTGGGCAAAAGGAGATAAAAGCGAGAGGACTTCGGACAATAACAAATTCAGAGATTTAAAAAAAAAGACACTAACCTTCAAATGGGAAACCAAGCCCCACAAATATGTTCACAGACTTCAGCAAAGAAGCTATCTCGGTGGAGTTTAGAAAACCATGGTTGATTACTTTTGAAAAAATATCGGATTTTTTCTCATCGATGTCTGCGACAGTAGCATGGACCTAAAGTGATTAATAAACCGTGCTATACGCATATGAAATCATGTCCTGGAAGAAACTGCCAAGAAAAAAGAAGAAAAAAGTAGTCAAAGAAGTAAAAACTACCTCAGTGAGATTCCTCAATACGTCAATCACATTCGCAGATTCACTCCACATATATTTTTCCTTTCCATAGACTAGCGAAGCAGGAAATTCATGAGAGCCTCGCTCAAACATAGGTTCCACATCAGAAGTATGGATTGCAAATCCGAGAAATCCATTGTCCGGAGTGTGCGGAAACAAAGTCCAGTGCTGTAGAAGCTGAAGCTCATGCCCTCCCCATGGGTTCTTTCCTTTAGTTCCTAAATAAATAGGAACATCGTTGCTTAGGTTTTATATCGCTTCAATTATTGAAATTCATAATTGCTGCTATACTTCCCGAGGAGTGTAGCAGCAACGTAAAGGCAAGGATCAAAAAGTTCGTACCATTCATTGCTAACTCGTTCTGGTGGGCCTTGAAGTACGACTTGTAGTTGAATTCGACATGTGTCCCAAAACTATCCACCAACCGTAAACGACACCTAGAGCGACATAAACTAAATTAAGAACAACATACTTCACAAGTAATACACAGCGCCGAGAGAGAAAATGGTGAAATCATCAACTTACTTGTGGCGGGCAAAGAAATCGGATCGCTTCTCTAATGATTTCAGTCCAATAATATCCGTGATGATTAAATGTAATTGTAATTGGCCTT
>KN767518.1:0-10823 GCA_000816745.1 Ancylostoma duodenale | reverse complement strand
TAACAAATGCATGAATGGCTTCTCTGTCACCTCGGAACCTCCTCCACTGATGCGGTCCCGGAATAGAGCAACCGGCGTTCAGCTGATCTTCGATCTGAGCTGCGAGCTCAACCTTTGCGTTGAGCTTTGAAGCCGTTCTACTTCACTGAGCTCCTAGTTCGAGTGCAGTCGCGTGGAAGACTCGCAAAGACTGTCAGCGCATACGAAGCTGCTCTTCCTCTTTCAGTACTCCCACGTGCGCGCTGCATCCTGGCTGGTTTCCTAATTGTCCCCAGAAAGGAGCTGATCTTTCCGCTCATCCAGATCATCTCCATCTCCATCCAGGACACGTCAAAATGTCGTGCATCTTCCCATCCTCAATACTATCTGCCAAAGCTAAGCATGTCGAGCTTGCTTCCCCAGAATTTTCAAGAATTCTTCCACTGCTGCCGATTTTTTTTTACTCCAGAGCTCATTCTTGAGAGTGCTGATTGCTCATATGAGCATCAAACTTCACATGGCGCACATTTGTTCATCAAATCCTCTCCTTTTTCTCTTCATGTCATTAAGTTGCAGTTTTCAAATGCCTTATCTGTGATTCTTCCGAAAAGCACTCATCTCTACGACTGGATAAGAGCACTAATACATTATTAGTGTTGTCATCCAGGCGTGATCAGCTGAGCAAGGCTCGACGCAAATGGTTGTGGCACTTTTGCTGCAGTTCTTAGCTGAAATCCTGCAAACTTTTGAGTGTTCTCTGCGAGAAATGAGATGATAGTTTTTGTAAACAGTCTCACGCATTTGTGGAGCAGACACAATTTACAGTAACGTATCAGTCTTTCGTTAGCTTAACAGCCAATCACAATAGACTAAATTGATGTTTTCCTTCTTAACAGGCACTATTATCTTGAACGTTTTTGCGAGGTCACGAGGTGGAATGGGCACATATTGCAAATGAAAAAGTGTTTTTACGAGGGAAAATCCAACATTAGAAATTTTATTTCTCGTAGCCTCATCTGACAAGTGATCAATGAACAGTTTTTTTCTGAGAAAAAGAAAGAAACTTATTCGCTGAATTCATTGTATTGCAAAAGCCTGCTCTATGGCAAGTGGGATCCTGTGTTCCATTTCGTTCCTGATTGTGACGATCTCGTGATTTAACCTTTGGATTATAGTATGTACTGATGATGGGAGAAAGGCCTGAATTAGCGTTCAATTTTAGAACAATTACAAATTTAAACAAATTTAGAACAATTTGTCAATTACCTGATTCATAAGCATCACAATCAAAGAACGTCATTATGCATATACCTTTAAAGAGATTTAAAATAGGATTAAATACGATACCCGCGGGAAATTTTGATCACGGGATTTCAGTACATGTAGGGGTAATTGAGTACAGTGTCACGCTGCTGAAAATAGTGCGAACCCTTGAAATCCCTATCTTTTGGATTATGCCAGCTCACTGGTTTTCATCAGAACGAGCCGTGTTGCGCAAGCTCTTTGATGCGGACCCATCCAGAAAAGTTGACGACGCTGACTTTTGCCATGCTTTTTATTGGCAAAATGGGTATTACGTACTGTTTTGCAACGTTTCTGTGACTGACGAGGAAAAGGCAAATTTCAAAAAAGATGGCATAGTTAAACGAGGCGTCACAGAACTACCAGCAAATTCTCAAGTAGTCACAGAAAAATGAAAAATTTGAGAACGAAACAGTGACAAAAATCAGCCATACGAATTCCTAAACAAGTAGAGTTGTAGCAGATTAACAACTGAAAACTTTTTTAATGTTAGGCAGTGTAGAGGGCGAAAGCTAAAAGCTTAGAGAGAGCTCTATAATAACAAGAAAAGAGGTGGCTGACCACTAAATCAGCTGCCGGAAATCTTCATCAACTCAACTGGCAGCAATCTTGCCAGCTGATCAGTCTCGAGCATAGAACCCCTACGCTGGCCCTACCGATCCCGATCCAAATTCCACCAGTTACATCTTGAAAAGTGTTTGATTTCGCATGCTACTCTCCTCGTGAAATTGTTAAGACAAAGCTAGTGTTCCAAAACGATCAAAGTCACAGACACGGAAATTTCCGTTGGGTGCTGGCTGCCTTTAGCAATGATCGCGAGAGAGAAACTTCCGCAAACGGATGTAAGAGCAATTGAAGTCTATTCGTGGGTTGTGTCGATCTCAACGAACAGTAGACTGTAGAATCTAACTCTTGCTTACACCGTAATCACCTGCTTGAAGTAAACATTGCCTTCATTGAGCTACTGAACCAGTTCCAAGCCCAATCCAATTTTCGAGCCGTCACAGTCACCTGCCTGTAACAGGCTCCCTATTTTTTTTTCTGGAAAAGCCTGAAGTTTACCGAAGATTCCCGCAGATTTCCGCAAAAGTATCCATAGTGCCAATTTTGTTCCCTATGAGTACTACCAGTTCTAAATTCGCCATCTTAGCCGGTACTTTCGAGTATCTATGAACCTGTAACACGTGCACAAGACGCACCAGACCCTTGCCCTGCTTTAAAGTGGCAGAAACACCATAGGCTTTACTATGCACATATACACAATAATTTTACCAGAACAACGAAACTTACTTCCCTTTGAAAACAATTAATAAATCCTTCTCAGAAAGTCATTCCTCCCTCCCTTCTTCTCTTTTCTAGAGGATTTTCCTGAACAAGATGCCTTGTTCTTCTGCTGGAAGTACCAATAGTGCCATATTTCGGGGGTGGTGCCTCTCGCAATTCCCTATGAGAGTCCAGTGAACCAAAAACATCCAGACCCTCTTGCACCCGAAATTATCTTTGGAATTAGGAACTACTGCAGTCCAGACGGCATTTGAACTTCTTGGTCCCATTATTGTTGGGAAGACCCTGCAGATGCTAACTGTGTTTGACTCCATTTTCAACTGTCACTTAACTTCCGCATACATAAGTATAAGCCCCTCCCTCCTTTCCTAGAAAATTAGTCATGAAGCCTTTGCCTCAACCGCCAACGCACTTGGTCTCGTGGTGCCCATGAATTCCCGAAGCTTCTCAGGCCTAGAAGAAGGCAGTATGGCTCAAACAAGGAAGAAAAGCCTGGAGATAAAAGAATTTTGTAATTCTGGGGTGCTGCTCAGCATAAGGCTCAATGTGTTGTTATAGCATTAACGAATTCCAGGAAGGTTTTCCAGCATTCCAAGACACCCTATGAAAACACCATGTCGATCAGGTAGAACTGTTTGAGCTGTTCTTCGCCGAGAAAGAGTAGTTCAAGTTGCTCTTCTAGGTCCACATTCTTCTTCTTCCCATGACGAAGGCGAAGCGGGTCCACTAAGCTCGTTCTAAATTCTCTATGGTTACTGTTTACAGGGCGGGGGAGGGGACGGGGGGTATAAATGTGTACAGAATACACTGTTCTATTTCTTTTCTGCAGTCACGATTTTTGGTTTTGGCTGATCTAAGCACTACTTAATAGAATTGTATTTGAAGTATTTTCACGCTATTTTTCAACTGCTTCTTCAACCAGTGATCCTGTGGGCTCCCTCGCAATCTCGGATTGATCCACGAAGACCGAGGTTTTAAATATTACATTTGTAAGGATGAAACAATATGTGAAAATATATTTGGCATTCGAGTCTCTTGTTATTACACAAATGGATGTTGAGATCTTTTTTCAGTTAATACGCAAAGGATGGTTCCGCCCCCGGGGCCTGAACAAGTGAGATCGTCTCCGCCTCTCCAGGCAGACACACAACTTTATTCCGTCAACTAGTCATCTCATGGCGCGGTCCTTGGAGAAATTCTGCCTTCTGAAGCTGGTGCGCGCCTTCGCTAGCCGACACACTGCCACGAACAAATATCATGTAATTGCATTGTGGGGTCCTCATACGACACTAACATATATGAACAAAATTAGATTGCTTGAGACTCACCAGACCAGCTTCCGCCTACTACATACTTGAATATGTGTCTCGCCGACGAGAAGCAGAGGACTCACGCTCTGAAGTCGCCAGAATTCCGCGGGCGAATCTCGCTGCGAGGCTTGCACTGCGCGACAGCTCCAACTCATTGACGTACTTTAGTTGTTCCCCTATGACGCAGTTGGAATCATATGCCAATTAGAGCGTCATTCCCAAAATAACGAAGTTAGCGAAATTGGGTCCCATGATAAATAGGTCTTGGAAATGAGTGCAAGACCAGCCGGAGCAGCTCAGTCCGCAGCAATTTCCCTGGGTTTCCAAGGGTATAACAATGTTGATCTGGTAAGTACAAGTCAGTGCCGTTGTACTCTTGAATTCCACTGGTTAACAATACGACAGTGCTGTAATTTACGATACGGTAGACATAGTAATTTAGTTTTCTTTCGTAACACGTCATATAGGTACATACATCATCTTGGGAGTTTTAAATTCTAGGGCGCACAATTCGGGTTGTTTCACTCCAAGCTGTACGTATTAAGGAGACATAATCCACGAAACACGTTATGTGGTAATTATTATTATTTGGCAGTATTTCATTTTATGTTGAATTCCTGCATTAAGTGAGCAATGGAAATCCAGGTTTTGGAGAGATTTGTCTCAAGCAATCATTTGAAATAGGGAGCTAATCAGTGGATTTACGCAGAAATCCAACTGTTTTCTATATAACGTGAAATCTCTTTTCTCATTTCCGCTCATTTTCAGTCCTATTGCAGCGATTCTTTGCAACGCCATTGAATTTATAACAAAAGCGTTGTCTAGAAGTGGAGTATCTCTTCTCTTCTGTCTTACTACAGGGACTCTGATGGTCTTATACCTTCCATATGGACCTGTGCTGAAGATGGATAATCCATAAAGTACCCGACAATCCTGGACTTCACCGGCATTCCAATATACAAATACAATTTCGAAGCGAAATTGGCAGTAGCTATGTAAAGTTTCATAGTTTTTTCTGAACCTCTAAGCCTACTACGTTTTGTAGTTCTGTTACCTTTCGAATTCTACACTTCCGCTTTTATGCAACACTTCTGCTTATCCTTGATCTCTCCCTCGATTGAATACATGCTCGTTCAGGATTGTTCCGTCTCTGAGCTTCTTACGCCAAGTCTTTTTCAACTGTATAAAGAAATCTGTTCTGCGTTAAGCCCAAAAGCTTACAAATGAAGCAGTTGAATAGAATTCACTATACAATTGAGAAATCATCCTCGTTTCCTGTTTTTCTTCATCTTTTTTCCATAGGCACGTCGTAATTCATCTGAGGAAGTGATTGCTCAGCAATCACAGAGTAATCGCTTCCTCTTGGCTATATATGTACAGTTCTCACCCGTCGTAAATATCTCGACCTGTCGTCTCCCTAAGTATCACTTGTACGATGATCCATTTCAGGATGAAGCTATTGCTACTCTGCCTTTTAGTGGGTGCAGCACACTCGTGTCGGCGACCACCATCACCATCGCATCCCAACATCGTAATACTCATGGTCGATGACCTAGGTTAGTTAACCATCGAGGGTTTGTATCGATCTTCCTCTGAAAACTATAAATCGAAGCGGGACACAGTGAGTGTGCTCAAGCAGCTTCAATATTGTCATCTCTAAGAGTTTACCCAAGAGTTTCTGAAACTGCGGATGAGCACTAGCTCATGCTTATAGGAGAAAATCAAACTTGATATCGGATATGCGTGACACGCTACCCTTGTTACGCTGTTTCGAGGGTATATATGTATATCATTCGTGTCAAGTGAACGACACTTGTTTTGAATAGCTGAAGTTTGCATGATGATAAAATCATTCAACAGCAGCCTTTCTGAAAGGTCGTATTAATACTATAGCTTTTACAAGCATCCATTAAGCCGATCATAGGAAGTTTTCCCTTTCTGAACGCATAAAATAAGCCTATCTATCGTGGTAAACACCATGTAAATTAGATCCATGGCTCGGTGAGTGGGGGTGGTATCAAAGCGTTCAGCCATAAAACAAACGAAAGCAAGGAGCTTCCTTCGTAATTTCGATAGTGCATGCAACCCTATGTGCATCGCGGAACTTGCACCCCACGTGCAATATTTCATCTACCAGTGACGGCAGCAGATCCAGAGGGGGAACATGGGACACTAAGGTGAATCATCCGTGGGAGAAGTGACCCGGGCAATTGCAAGTTTTGAATCAGCTTATTAAATAATTGAATCTAATTTTGTTCAATCACAACACACATTTGTAAAGCGAACATAAAATAAAGGAACTAAAATTATCCCAAAATATCGTTTTACTCTACAGCTTCCTTCCTCCGCCGTCCATATAATTACCTCTGAAGTATAAGGGCTCTGCAAAACGTCACCCTGAAGTTATGTATGTAAATACCTTTCATAGTACCACTTTGCGGAGACATTTTCATAGAAGCCATGTGAACTCTTGCAAATTCCGCATAAGTTCCATGCACATCCTATGTCAACAGCGATCCATGTTGCATGGAATTTTCATGGGATTTGCGTGGCGACTGCAAGACTGCAGTTTGTCTCAATTACCAGGTTAACCGCGCTCTCTTTTCAATTTTCAGTGTGCTGAGCATCTTCAATCATCGCCTCCTAAATCATCTACCTTCTTAATTCATTCAGTGCGTCCTCGGGGTGTTAGGAAAGAATTGGAGGTTCATGAGGATATGAAAGTTTTGAGACGTAACTGTTGGGTTCAGGTGCTTTTGGCTTTCAACCTCAGCTAGTAAAGATTATTTTGAAAGATTATACAAGAGAGCAACTTAGAAACTTAGGAACCTTGTTTTGCATAAGATTAAAAGATGAAAATCCCACAAGTGAGACATGCGTGTTTGTGCAAAACACGGTTCTTGTAATCAATAGCTCTATACCGGCAATGGTCAAATCATGCAGAACCCATGCATATCCATGCAAGTCCAGTGCATACCCCTGTAAAACCCATGCATGTCTATGCAGAACCTATGCGTCTCCAAATCCGATGCAAATCTGGTGCAAAACCAACGAAAAACCCACGATTTTCTCAGCCCTACTCAGGAAACCTAAAAACCGGGTTTTGCATGAGATTGAAAGATGCAAATACCATGATTAGGATATGCAACCTTTTTATCAATAGTTCTATACCAGCAATGGTCAAATCCATGCAAAACCCACGCACACCCATGCAAAATCCATGCAGAGCCCATGCATCCAAAAAATCCTTTGCAAATTTGATAAAGTACGCACGAAAAACCCATGCATACCCATGCAAAACCCATGTAAAGCCCATGCAAAACCCATGCATATCCATGGGTGTGCGTGGGTTTTGCCCGGATTGACTATTGCTGGTATAGAACTATTCGCTGAAGAACCGTGTTTTGCACAAGCACGCATGTCTTAATCGTGGGATTTGCATCCTTCAATCTCATGCAAAACACGGTTTCTAAGTTCCGTGAGTCGTTTTGCAAGGATTTGTGTTTTGAAATAAAAAATGTCAAGTCTAGAGGTCAACAAGAACGCGTTTTATTTCAACTATTGATGAAAGGACTAAATCACGATTAATTTACATACATATGTAGGAGAGATTCACTATTATCCTGCAGTTTTTCTAATCGTAGTAGCCCAGGCGTTCTGGGTCTATCGCCGCCTGTCCTTTCAAGTGAACAAGACTGTTCTTTACTCACAAGTTCATGCTATTTCACCCGAACTGTATCGAATTTTTTTGATCTCTATTCTAAATGAGATACCTATTCCTTTTATGGTTATTCCAATGCGAAAGTGGCATGTAAAATGCAGGAGGAACTAGCTGTTCTTGTTGGTTCAAAGCGACATCGGTGCTTCACATCTCTCATGCATTATACTGCTCATGTTAGGGCTTACCGTATTCCCTAACGACCGTGTATGGTATAGTATGCGGATGCGAAACTTTGCAGTTGCTCTAAAAAAATTCTCCGCTTTACTTAGTTAGTAATGGTAATGGTGAGCCATTCTTAGTGAATTATTTTTAGTAAGCAGGAATACATTCAAATTCGGTTTCTTATACTGCTATTAAGGTTATGGTGGCAATTGCAAAGGAGCGCACAGCCTTTAGCGCTATCATTAAGCTTGTGAAATTATAGATCGTTGCGTTAATTTATAGCATCAGGTATCGCGTGGTAATACAAAAAGGAAGTTGGGGATTTCTAAAAATTCTAAATAGATTTCTTAGGTTGAAAAAAAACCTTCAAATCAGAACAAGACTAATTGTGCTGACCTCCTCAGGTTAACCTGAAGTAGACCATTACGAAGAAAGACTCACTCTTATTTTCAGTGAATATGTTTAGACAAGTAAAACGAGTAGAAAAAATAAATAAATAAACAAGTATACAAAAAGTATCCTTTTTAATTTGCTTCAAGGAGCGACCTCGAACTAAGTATGTAGTTAACATCCATTATAGTTGTGCTTTTGAGGGCTTCTCTCTCTTTATTTAATTTATTTTCCATTTATTTCATTTACCACTGCTGAAACTG
This sequence comes from Ancylostoma duodenale, assembly GCA_000816745.1. Taxonomy (NCBI): domain Eukaryota; kingdom Metazoa; phylum Nematoda; class Chromadorea; order Rhabditida; family Ancylostomatidae; genus Ancylostoma; species Ancylostoma duodenale. Next base: position 2,412 of record KN767518.1, on the reverse strand, counting down.
TCAGACCAACTGTCAGTTACCTAGGAGGATATGATGCAACCCTTGCTTCTTTCCAGGATTTGGAGACGTTGCCTCATATGGACATCCCACGCAAGAATTCACGTCCGTGGATCGAATGGCCCACGAGGGCACACGATTCACTCAAGCCTATTCTGCAGACAGCATGTGTAGCCCGAGCAGAGCCGGGTTTATGACTGGTCTGTGGAGCATACTCCCAGTTGTGGACGGCCTCACAATATTTATGTCTCTTAGGTCGACTTCCAATCCGTCTTGGAGTCACTGGTGGTCGGCGAGTGTTCATGCCGTACGACATTGGTGGTCTACCAAAGCATGAGACAACAATTGCGGAAATGTTGAAGCAGGCAGGTCAGACACAACAACGTTTCCAGGAAACTAGAGCTGCTGAATTTCTTGCTAAAGCCATAGAATTAAAGGAAACAATTATAAACTGGTGTTCACTGTGATCATATTTTCGCTAAACAGGTAATTGCTGTCTTCACTCGGAACTGTCGCGTCTAATTGCTGTGTTTACCTCTACACCCAACAATAGTATGACAACTCTGTAACTGAAGATTAGTGTTTATAGAAAACAGTTGAGAGAACTATAATTTCTAAGGGTTCTTTTTTCAAAATCCGCGTACCACCATCTATGTCTAATGAGAACTGCCCCCTTAGAATTGAATCTTGACAGGATTTTACCAATCGTTAGAAAATCAACTCCTCGTGGCAACTTCACTCTATGCCCTTCCCACAAGTATTATAGAATCTTAAAATAATTGATGACAGCATGGCTCACCGGTGGGCTGCTTCTTTTTTTAACACCGTGTAGTTTGAGAGGTCACTAGATCCTAATGATCTCAGAGGTTTTCTTAAAAGGTGGCGAAGTAAGACTTCTAGGTCAATATGATTGTGAAAATCTGCATAGGACTTGTCATAAAAATTCTGGAGCAGCTGAAGGAACCAGAAATTAATGTACATATGCGGAGAAAAGCGAAACGGGGCGCGGTCATCAATGGGTTAGAAAAGTTAAATGAATGCGATTTGGTGGTTCCAAATAAAATTACATCGAAACCTCTACAATCCAAACGGAAAAGTGACGATGCGCGCCAAAGAATACCATGGTTCTTGTAAGGCTGTATGCAGTATTGTACGTGTGTAGCATACCGCTGGTTCTAATGTTTCGGAGGTCCAACTCTTTGAAATGTATGACCCGAATTCGTTGATTCAGAGCGCGTTAGCTGTTAGTTTGGCTTTACCAAATAATGCTATTGAAGCTGTTACAATAGTGACATTCAAAAAGAAGGTTCATCGCTGCTCACTCCTGTGTACTGGCAACATTTTGAAGACTGTTTTGGAGTTTTCTAACTAAAGCTGATATACGTAAATGCAGACTAATAGCTTATTTCTGAAAATTTGCCTCGTTACTCGGTCGTGATTATTAGCTGGCAAAATTGTCCTTTACGGCGAGAGCAACGGCTCCTTTTTTATAAACGTAAAAAGCGATGCGGGAAGAAAGCGGCAAAAAAATTACAGGATGAGATTTTAGAAAATCTTCGGTTCCAATGAAACAATATGTAGAGTGCTAGGGAGTTGGTTTCTTGATGCTGAAGGCATAGTATGTACAAAATTTATGAAGCGCTTGACAAATCCTCAAATCCTTGTAAATTCGTTTTGTTGGCACGATGCTGTTATTTTTGATTTTTTTTTGGACTTTTCCCTTTCGAATGGTGCACTTACCTATGCATAAGTAATCTCTCGGGACATAATTTTGCTGGAATGAGGCAACAGTCTCTAGTCCATTTTTTGTTCTCTAGGGCTTCTTTTTTTTCGTCGCCTTTCTGATACCAGAAAGCTCACCTTGCATCTCTTTACCTGGATGTTTCCAGACGCATCCTAAGTATCATTCATTGGTGCGAACTGAGCAGTAGCCATCCCATGTACGTAGCATTAGCTCAGCGATTCCTCGCGGTCTCTCATTAATATTTGAAGCTCTATACGTATTCGACTTCCGTGTCGATCTTCCATTTATTACCAACTATTTCTGTCATGGGGTGACGCAGGAATGACGCAACTCTCCTCAGTTGTTCCAGGAAGTGCATTAGCTAAGTTAGTTAAAAAATCATGAAGTCCCCTGAGGGCGAGGTCGATGGTGACCACATGGCTGAATTTGGCAACTGTGATGGCAAATGATGTTATTGTTACCTGCAAGAATTCTGTAACAAGTAATACATAATTGGAAATACAATCTGATTTTGCACCTGGACTTTCTGCACTTGGAGGGAACCAGCCCAGTAATCGGCTTTGAAACTAGTCCAATTTCTGATACCCTGGGAATGCTGATGCGTTCAAGAGCACAGCATTCATGAAATCACTGAGTTCCTCATTCAGTCTCCAAAAAAAATTTGAAATATC
>KN767511.1:0-12084 GCA_000816745.1 Ancylostoma duodenale | reverse complement strand
ACCAGAAAATGCATTAAGAACGAGCAATATTAAAAACATGCGCAAAAATGGTACAAACATGCGCGAAAATGGTACAAAGCGGATAACGACTCTCTACTACGACATATAAAGCTCATCTATCAGCTGGATTTAAGCGGCGGCATCAGCTGGATATGGAAGATCTTCCCACATTCAGAGGAAGAAAACAGTGTTTTTTCAGGTAGCCCATACCTGTTGACGATTTAGTAAATTGAAGTACTAACCTGTTCTTCCATAACATTATAGACAGCTCTTCGAAACAGCTTGGTTTCGGCTTCAATCTTCGTTACAATCTGAACTATATGATTTCTAGAACAGGTCTAATTAGGCACGTCTGGTGCAGCTCCTTCACTCTTAGTATCTCTGTTATCCATGTTTATTGGCGACGTGATCAAGGTTTTTTTTTACTATGTCACCTTCGTTTTGTCCTAGCAAGCTCACAATCAGGATTTCCTTCGCTTTCTGAAGGGTGTACCTAGAATACTACTAATGTAGTCTAGGGCATGCTTTTGATCTACAATCCGTTCAAGGTTTAAGCAGGGAATCGAAACATATGGTCATTATTTCACTATCTTGCACATTCATGGTTTAAAAATTTTAATAAGTAGAATGGGAACACCCCACTGGTGTATCCATTAACCTCACCTGAACCTGTGAAAATCTATTAATTCTGAGAACAATTCAGAAATTAATCACAGATCTCATGAATAGTCTTACATCATCGAACATTTTCTTGTATAACGCTAATTCGGAAACGATTGTCTTCTGGTGTTCATCAGTTTGTTCGACGGAATTTTTAATCTAAAGAAGCCAGACTATTGCTTGAATGGACACTGCTCACTCTATCTATGCTGTAATTTAATTTGCTCTCACATCATTTCGCAGTTCGTCTATTCTGTTTCGAGTGTCTTCAAGTTCTGGTTTAAGCGGTCGAAGTTGCGAATTCAACAGAGTCTTCTGAAAAGTATTCTTCCGCAACAGCGTTTTGGGTTTCACAAGAAGGCATTGAGCGAACTGACTCCGCTCAGACCCGTAATTTTATAGTTAGCGTTAGAATCGAAAAAAAATCATTATGCATTTCTCACAATTTCCTGCACTTGGCTCCTTAATTCATCCACCACCATTGACCTTTTGTTTGACTTCGTTAGATTCTCTAATTCGAGTAACTTCTCCTGCAGCGATTTTTCCTCTGCGAGAGTCTGAAGATTGAAACTGATCTCTATCGTTGACAAGCTGAAAAGTTCAGTCTGGTAAGCAGAACGCGTTATTGTAATTTTCGAGCGTGAAGTAAGATGTGCATCCATGTTCATTAAAAACGTGGGACCTGACTGCAGTGTAAAAAAAATGAAAATTTCGATTCAAAAAAATTTAAAAAGTCACTGAGCAACCGCGAAGTTTACCCCATTAGCTCAAAATGATGAGAAGCATCTCTTTCTGGTCACACGTTTACGAACGACGCACATTCCATTCCACACAGGGAAATCATGGTGATGCGCTCTGCTTACCCGACTGGACTTCTCATCCTATCTAAGGTTAAAGCCAGCACCCATGGGAATTTCTGACATTAGGATCTTGGCATATTTCAGGGGTAGAGGTATTTCAGAGCTCACCACCTTCAAGAGTGGTCGACTTGAGCAAGCCATGGGATGAGGATCGATTGCGGAAGATCGATGAGGCCGTCCTTTTTACGAGACGGATCCTCGCAAAATCACTTATTTCTTGCAGACTATCCGCACCGTAACAAAGCAAATAACCATTGGAAAATTAATATCATTTAACAAAGAAGTCACTTGAAGATCCACACATCATGGACTTCTCTAACAAGGAGGAAATAAGAGAAAATTAAAATTTCTCCGGAAACTAGCTCTAACAATAGTCAAAAGGCTACAATTACTGTAGAATTCTAATCAAAAAAGGAAAACTGTTAGCAGAATCAAAGAAAATCCGAAAAGGTGAGGGCGAATTACCCTCACCTTTTCCTGAAGCATAACGAGGAAATTCTCCTGAGAAGGCAGTGGTTTGACAAATAGATCAGATGTTAATCGACGTTTTCCGCTCGACGCTCTAGACGCGAAAACGGGGCCACGAGAACACATCTTATCAGCTGAGAAACAAGTCCGTGTGGTCCTAGGACGACCTGCCATAAGTAGGTAAAGGGGCACTTCCACTGCAGCTTGTAAGGCGAAAATATCCCGAAATTTAGGGTTTTTCGAAACTGTGAATATGTTGGAGAAATTTTCTGTGGGTGCTGCCTTTAATTCCTTGAGATTTTACACTCACTGCAGCAATCACGCTTGTGTCAAGCTGAGTTCTCAACGAGTCTGAGTGTCTGTGCATGCTTTCTACCATCTGTTTCGTCTGCACACGAAGCATTTGTTCCTCGTTGTTGAAATTGCAACGGAGGTTGTCCCCAAACGCGGACACGAATCCGCCGATATCTAGGAGTGGTACCGTTTTTTTTTTTCGCAGGAATTCGCGATACTGACAATTCATACTTAGTTGCGCGTGCGTCAGACTATAGGACCGCGAGTAATGCATGTCTCGCTCATCTACTGGAGTGGTCAGTATCAAATGTTTGAAAATAGGTGTTCGACGAAACTTTCATAATTTTAGCGTGCATTCCCAGCACTACCACCATAATAGTATGCCAAAGTCTGTAAATTGTCCATACCTTCTGAGGACCTGTTCACCTGGGTAGGAAGTTGTCTGATTCCTTCAATTACAAGAATCGTACTGCCTCCAAAAATTATTCCTCCTAATGTTGCCATGACGAGGCAAAACGTGAAAGAGAGCATGGCACAACAAATAGAGTTGTTGCTTGGCATTCTCTACAAAATCAAAGGATTCGTGAAGCTACTACGTGATCAAGATAACGCAGTGTCACATGAAACACATTGAAATCACATAAATCTCACTTTTCCTCCAGAATGGAAGTGGGATGTGCATGCGAGTACAAGAGAGACAAGGAGTATAAAGGAAAACAAAATTGATACTAGTACAATAGCTAGAATGTAACCCTAAAATAGTTTTATTCCGGGATATACATGCATGAGTAAGTTCACAGACAATGAATATCGTGTAGTAGGTCTTTCCAAATGTGACTAACATTGCGCACAATATCCTCCATGATTAAAATATTTGTCTCTTTTGGATTGTTGATGGCCTGCGCAACTCGCTGAAAACTTCATTTTCGCATTTTACTGGTGAAGTCTATTATTGTCATGACACGGCGAGCTCGCCCTGTAGTGGAACTTGATAAACCCAATCACCTTCTCTGCAACTACCTCCGTGCTCGCTTCTCATCTTACCCTCCAAATCTTCACCACTCACCATCACATGGGTAGTATGACAACATTGTCAAACAGCTTCGTAACCTAACAAGGTTTGAGACGATCACAGGGGTGAGATTAGTGGCGTTCAAAGAAGAAATGATGACAGAGAGTTGAGAAATGACCCCCAAATGGCTCAAAATGGAAGCATCACCACTATGAGTTGGTGACTATTTGAATGACGCTTATAATAATGCACTTGATTGCTGAAACACTCCAAAAAATTGAGACGAAGCATGTACTGGAATACTTTGATAGTGACAACCAAGAAGTTTCCTCAAGGGTAGATCTGTAGAAATTGCAGTACTTACTTCCATGAACGACTGCTCAAGAGCCATTGAATACAAAAATCAAAGATATGTGATATGCTTAGAGTTCTCGAAAGCTTTTGATAAAGTCCCGACAGATAATCTGCTTCATAAAGTGGAAATAGTGGGGATCTACCTACTGATAATTAACTGGATAAGAAGATTCCTTACTGCAAAGGGATGGGAATTCTTGCAGCGATGGCGATTTAGTCGCTGCGCGATTTGACTTGCAAACAGCAGGAAAGCTGCCGTGGTCATTCCATGCGTCCTCATTTCCAAAAGCAATCCATGGACGCGCGGCCGATTTTTACAAATTCTGACGAGGAATGGTGTGGCGACCAAACGCTGGTCAGTCGCGACCTAGGCATACTCCATTTTATGAGTAATCAGCGATTTACCTCTTTTCTTATGCAGTCGCGTCGCTACGTCTAGTATCGCTCAGGCTACGAGTATACCCCTCGAGTAGTATAGCACCTAGCATCGCCAAAGATAGGCGCCTTCATTTTTGAAGCATTTTGATTGTGGGCGGGTTACGACGGTCAGTCGCCAATCTCGGACCGCGCACAATCGATACGTATTAAAAATGAAGTTCGCCACGGCGACGGCGATGCTAGGTGCTATATTCCTATTCGAGAAGTCTAACCCTCTACAGCGGCATCAATCTTAGAGTATCCCCAGACTTCGCTGGCAATCGTGGCGATCGCCACGACAGCCGGCTGTCGTCGCGATCGCCACGACCGCCGGCGATCGCCACATGGATAAAGTGAATGAGGAGACCCCAGACGTAAGAGGAATGATAATAAAAGGGCGTGGCAATCGATAGGCATCGTTTCCATTATCGCCGTTACTCACATCGCCAGTTCATTTTGAGCACATCTTCGAGAGTACGGGCGATGAGCTCCGTTTGGCAGCGATCCATGGCGATGTAGCGTGGAATCGATACGTATCATTTCCTCGATCCTTATCTCTTATATCGCCGGTTCATTTCTATTCATTTTGAACTGACGAAGTCTGGGGGTACTCTTAGAGCCCTTTTGTGCAAAGCACTCCGCAACCAGCTGCCAGAGGTTGTATTACTGACTGCGGCCTCTTGGCGGATACTCGTGTCCTGCGCTACTCCTAGCACTCGATTTGGAGCCGTTGGGCCTGTACCTTTTAAGTGAGCGAAGGTCCTTCACTGGCTGGCTCCCCTCCCAATGCCGACCGGGAGGAAAAGAGATATCGAGATAACGGTAAAGTAGTGATGAGCAAAGGGAGATTTCTTTGGGAAAAGGTTACTGCACTCGATTGTACTCTAGCAGTTAGCGTCATCCACGAAGCTCAGAACCTTCTCAATCCTGGCGTTTAATATTTAGCAGTGGCAGTCAGCGAATGTCATTATGTGCAAGATCTTCTATTTGACGAGCTCTTCTCTACTATTCCTAGATGGCAAGAAGGGTCGCAAACAGCTCATCAGTTACACCTGCTCCGAGACAAAAAGCTATGCTTCACTATTTCTCTCCATACTACACAATGGTGCTTCGTAGCATGATATACGCTTACCTGTACGGCTTCATCACTAATACTGCTGACTGCAAATCGCATAGCGAGCGCAGTGTATTCATAATACCACGTTAAATCTTGGAAACTAATGGAATCACGTGAGTAGTTCGTAGCTTGAGGTATAGGGCATACTGAAAAAGGAAGATTCTGTTGCATTCTTGGATGTTACGCGGCGAGCCAACCGGCAATAGGGCCAGACATGAGCACAAATACGGTTACATTGAACCCTTCTCTACTTACTACTCAACACAATCAAGGAATAGACCATTATCAACATTTTTTTTGTGATAGCATTTGTTGTTCTGCTCAGATTAGTCTTAATTCGCGCGCATTCGTACAATCGCAACAATGTGCTCAACCGCTCGACACGCGTGGTGCGATGCTTCGGACCGCGTGCTCAACCAGGTGAGCACGCACTTTTCAGAGCCATATTCATGGGAAGCAGTTACAGTTAGCAAACTCCTATGTAGTGGTATACTGACAAGTATTCAAGCGTTCTACACACGCATTCAGCATAGCAGATCTTCCTTCAAACCTTTTCAGTACGTGGTGCAAGCTTACGACAGAAAAAAAACGATACTTTTGAAAGAAAAATCACTTCACATTAAGTGAATGGACGACAAACATTTGGAAACACTCTTGACGCTCACAAGAGAGAGAACGATCGCTCTCAATAATACGCAAATTCTGCGTATTATGAGGCAGAGGAAAAATTCCTACCACGTGGGAACACGTGTTTAAGCGCTTGAGCATGGGACACACGCGCGTTCAAATACGCGTGTCCCACGTGACACACCGTACCGAAAGCATCAGGTCGCGAATGTGTTAAAGGTAGCACCCTTCGCACCTAAATGATCTGCACGCAAAATTTGGAGCAAATTTGATTAACACTCTCCGATTTCTATTCAAACATACATTTGCAAACTTACGTACAGTGGACGTCAATGGCGTTGGCCCATCCGCGACCTCGAAACGGACGCCCCGCATCCGCGCCGCGCGCGCCATAATCGATGTCTTCTGCTGCTGTTATGCTGTTTCTAGCAGCTTTTCTACCCCTTTTAAAGTTTTTCAACCGAATCGGGGAAAAAAGCCCCTAGGAAAAGCATTCTAGCGGCAGACGACACCGATCCCTGTGCGCGCAGCGCGGTTGCGCGGCGTCCTTCTCGAGGCCGCGGATGGGCCACCGTCATTGACGTCCACTGTACAAACTCACTTTTATACATACAGATTATATTTCTCGATGTAAGATACTATAAAATTAACATTTCGTCTGCTGCGTAGAGAAAATTGGGACCGAGTGTACATTTCTTTGTCTATTTGATATTGCTTTACCCCGTTCTTATGTGTAGCTCATTTTTCCTGCACATATGTATGCATGAAGTGTCGCATTGCACTTTACATATCAGGCTATAAATCTTTGTTTGATGTCTATATCCAAGCTTTGTTAAATTCGCTTTATTAGAACAAATAAAAATAGATAAGGCGGATCGAAATACGACGTATATTCAGGAGGAAAGTCTCGCAAGCTTTGAGCTTTAGTATGGACAAAGTCCAACCATAGGATTGCAGCTATGTGGACATCCACCGCAAACAGCTCCAACGTTGTAAACGTGTTGTCCAATAAAATTGCCTCTGGAATTAAACCCGCTCTGGCTGTGCTGGGTGAAAGTGCTTTTCTTTTGCACCTACCCTGGTGTATACATGCAGGAAGTGAAAAAGAAGCCATCACATCGTTGAACCGCACATCCTATTCGTATGTTGTTCCACCAAGCCATCTATAGTTACTTATTTGGGAATTTCCCTCATCAATTTTCAATTCGAGTGAACTCTTCTACTATAGGGCAATTTATACTGGATGCGTGCGACTGACGCACATGCGCCTATGTGATGAAGAATAGGACCCAGTCGCATCACAGTCGCACCGCAGTCGCTGCTCAGACGCACGCGTTTACAGCTTCACGCGGTCGCGCGTTTTTTTCTTTGAGGATGTGCATGCCGCGTTGACCGGTCTTCATGGGAAATCCCTTGCAAACGGATGCGTGCGACTGATGCGCGACTGACGCACGCAGCTAGTATAAATTGCCCTTATCTGTGTCCTTATCCTATATTTCCCTGGAAATAGCTCACCTTTGTAAATCTGTTAATTCTCCTTCGGATTCGTCTGTGAATCCTCTCAGTGTAGAGCATATCTGTTCTAATACCGAATCTTACAAGCTCGCTCCACCACGCGACCATCGCCTATAATTTGTCGTTATAAACTGTAGCCTTCATATGGCTGTCAGTAACTCACATTTTGGGCTGCTCCAGCTTCTGTGGTGTCAAGCGTTCTTAAGACGTGGATATTCTCCTTGTAGCCTGGCCTAGCTTCAGGCGGAGAAAGTCTCCCGTCGCAACTTCGTACATGTGATTGAGCATAGGATTCTGCCCAGCAGTCGTATTTCTGCAAATTTTTGGTGCTAATTAGATAGTGTTCGGAGTTCGGCAGGTCTTAGAGCTTAGAATTTAGCGCACTGCTCACCATCTGATACATCAGCGATGCCGGCGGAGCAATACCAAGGTCCCCATTTCTCTGAGTCTGCCCTCTTGCTATGCTTCCTCTGAAATTTGGGAAATTTTGCTGATTCTGCAGCTGTTGCGAAATAGCTTCAAATCTTACCTTAGGTTATTATGCATGCTGAGGAAAACAGTCCTGAGGAAATTACTCATGCTAGGGTTCGGACAGCTCGGTGTAACTGGATCTGAAATAGGTTCATTAGTTCTTATAACGAAAAAGCCATTGGTTTCAGGAACTTACGCGGACGTGTTGTTGTAGTCGTGGTCGTTGTAGTTGTAGTGGTGTTTGTGGTTTTTGTGGCATTTTGGGCACCTGAACAGGTGAGAGAACTGGCCGCTTAATGAAAAGTGAGCAATAGCCAAATTTCAGAGATTCTCTTACCGACATAAGGGGATTGGTTGATGAGCAGGAGCGGTAGAATCTAAAAATGAACTCTTTCTTCGGTCTAACCACAAATTTAGGAAGGAAATGAAGGGAAAATGGTGGTAACTACTCTTACCAGCCACATATTGTTGGGTGATGGACATTTCAACAAACCAGGTTGTCTTATCGTAAAGCTGCATGCTTTTATATGGTATTTTTGCACTTTCTCGTGTATATTAAATCTCATATCACAGATGGCAGCTGCTCAATCCATTGTCAAAGTTCTTGTTATGTCTAATATTCGGAAACTTCTACTAGACCCCAACAGTGCAAGGTCGTTCACGAGAGCGTTTGGCCTTTGCGAAGTTCCGCGTTATAAGTTCGTTGCCAGAACACCGCAAATTTCGTGCCCTTTTCTTTCCAATTAAACTTCGCAATAGTATCCAAAGCGGGTAAATATAATCGCAACCAGAAATAACTCTACGATGAATCACGTACTTCTATACTACACTGTCTGCAGGACATCATTCCCGTCTACGTGTGAGCACTCCATCGTTAGTATATGCAGGATCAGAATTTATACTAGGAAGTACTGCGTGGGTCTAGCTGCATTATCGTCGTCTCGAGATCGCCGTAGATGACAAGAACTGACCGTACACATGAAAGCATGCAGGAATAAGCAAGCAATAAACTAGCAGATTTTTAAAGTTTCATTGTGCGACTAATTGTAAGAAAGACTTGGTACGAGTAAAAAAAGTCAAAAAAGTCAAAAAATAGAGCTAGTTACTGTCTTGAGCGAAAAAAGGCGACATGTCCTTGTGTGCTGACCAAGATGGTGATGAAGAAGAAATCTGTAATGCCTGCAGAAAAGCCTGCGGGGTCACTGGACCACACAGATGACGCACTGTACTGGCCTACGCTCACAGTATTGTATTATATTGAAGTGGAAATTCTGCATAGAATTGAACTTCCCTCAGGAATGAATCTGCTTTTTGAAGTTATCTGAATTTTATTCAGGTACTAGCTGCATACGACTTCAAGAAAATTCTTCTCGTTGTTATTTTCGGAGCTACTGAATTTACAACAGTATGAACATTCCATGTTCAACGTTCAATGAATCTTGGCATGATCGATAGCTTCTTGTTGTGTTCTTCTGAGCCGTAACCAAGATTGGTATATCACTTTATTCGGCTAACGTTTTGGCTTACTCACCTTCATCAGAGCCTGGAAAGTAAAGAACAAATGTAATCTACCCCCACAAACATTTCCTCCTTTTCGTACAAGTAGAAACTGTGACGTATGGATGGAAATATAACAATATAGTTTTTATTTCAAATTCAAATGAGAAACTGTGCTATGAGGTTCACCACACCGAATATGGCAATAATGGTATGCACAACAGCTACTGGAATAGTGAGTTGATTTGCGAGATAACGCTTCCTCATGAATATTACACATGGTAGCGCATAAGTGTACATCATACCCGAAAACGCTCCGAAATACCTGAAATTTTTGGTAGTAACAACGTCAGAGTTGCGCATGCAGCTGAATTTGGACCACATACCGTATAATGCTTCCGATATTTGGGTAAAATATAGCAACCAAGACGCCAGCTGTTACAATTGTAGCGTTCATCACCAGCACTACCAACAGCCTGAAATGATGCTTTCAAATAGTCTACAGTGTCTATCAGAGGTATAGGGACACATAATTTTTTGCACATTACAAAACTCCTTCTCTTCTAGTTGGTATGACTTTCAGCCATATTGATCAGCAGATCTAGGAATTATTCAAATGTCTCGAATGAATTATAGCTGCATCCGGGTATTTATGGAAGAAGCTCGTCTGAAACGACGACGTCGACGGAACTCCGTTTTCATGCGAGAATACCAAGTCATCCCTGTGAATCTTAAATGCTTGCGCAGGCCTCATACCCGTCTTGTTGTTCTATCCAACTCTCCCAGTGACTCGCTGTGTTACTGTCTATTTGACTGGCTGCAACATGGCTGGGGGAAGTTTCTTTTCAAAGGCCCACAACCGGCGCCATCAATCACTGACGAAACTTAAGCCCCACTCAAAGTTTTGCCGCCGAGCGAGTTCTCGCCACGCGGCAAGAGGGGGGGGGGGGGGGAGTAAGCCTTTGCCGTTCAGTACTCTGGGAATAGTCAAAGTTGAGCGGGAAGGTGGCGATTAGCACAAGAGCGTCTTTCCTACATATCCAGTAACTCTTCCTATTTGCTTGGATTCCTGTATAATTTTTTGTTAGAACTGAGCGATTCCTGTGAGAAAGGCCTCTCCTATATGTTCTTTATATTAATATTCTGGACCTGGTAGGGAACATGTGCCTCACTAACATAATCTGTACTGTACCCGGCTACCAGCTCTACCGTAAAAGGCACTCTGGGACTAACCACGCTACATAATGTCGTCATCCATGGCTAAAATACTTGGAACACAGAAGATTTAAAAAAAAGGTACCGCCTCAAATGTTCAAGTTTGCGGGTAAACACAACTGAAAACGTCAAATGAGATACGCAGAACACATGTCGTAACACAACATATCACAGCACAAAGTGCTTTCCACTGAAAGCGATGTTAACGTTCTTGATTGTTTCAGCACAATACCCTCGATAAGAAGGGGTAGGCTTTCCAAGATCTCATTTCCTAAACCTACGCGTGAAATAAGGGCAAGAAGTTTTACAGTCAGGACAAGATCTGCCTACATTGGAGTGAGCAGGAGAACCACCAATGCTTCAGTACTTTATCGAACGTGCTGGTAATTTCAAGATATGAGTAACATAAATCAATTTGATCACCATACTTTTCTCATCTTATTGGCAACTGCTCACTCTGAACTTGTAATGTGTATGATCTGTGTATTCACGGAGTTGTAGATATGACGCAATAATTCAAATCGAATTGAAACCAATCATTCGCCCATAAGGAGGAGCAGTTTGCTCGAAAGAATTGCAAAACTATGAAGAAGAATACGCTCGGCGAGTATTACGACGCGCGACAAAAGTGGACTCGGGCATTCCTTGTCGCCGGTGGCTGGGCGAGCTTGCGGTGAACTTGCCGGGGCAGAACATCATGAGTGGACCCCTCTGCGAGTTTCGCGCTTCATTGCAGCCTGGGTTAGGGGGTGGGCGACTCGTCCGTCGGCAAAACTTTGAGTGAGGCTTTACTGTATACATCGACAAGCGCTGGAAAAATAGAAGCAGCAGCTGCCCATCCAGTGCGTCATGGAATTAGTAAACACTTCTCATGTATATACACATACTGTTAGGTGGAAAAAAGTTCGCTTACCCTGGATATGGCCCGTCAAAGAATGCGCATGATATCTGTGAACGAATGAAGAACAGAATAAGTGGCATAATTGTTATCAGTTGAAAAAGAATCAGTACTCTAGCCACTGCGCTGTAAGGATAGGCCGCTCGGAAATTGTTCAGTAAATTCTGAAATCATGGAACAAATTGTTTGTTTACCGCAATTACTACGTTCGTTTACAAACATCATGTATACAACTCCGATCCAAAGGAAACGATGCATAAAAAGTGAACGCAACAAAAATGTAGCTGAACGCAACAAGACCGTATCCAATAGAGAGATCTCTCGTCTGAAATGGAATACTTGACATCATGTTTTTCTACCTCTACTTTTTGTAGATGTACACTCACGTTATTCTTCGGATATCTTTGATTACGGAGAATAGTGATTATAGCATTGTGGATGAAGTATGACATTGTTAACATTCCCGTGAGCGCTGGGAAATTCCAGCTGAATTCTGAAAACCAGCATATATTTTGTAGCGTTTTAGTTAACACATATTTCAATCAGTAGTGGCCGCAGAACGGATCCAGGATGTAAATAAGTTTCGTGCCTAAAATTCTTCCCATTCCTGCCTACAGCTCGTCCAAGAGGTCTGCAACCGCCACTGAATTTTGTGCATGATACATATATAGACCTACTC